>LDMZ01007527.1:0-10084 GCA_001455285.1 Sphaeromyxa zaharoni
AGGTTGACGAAAGATCTTAGGAAACTCGTGGCAGACAGCCTTGATTATGAAAATATAACTATAAACGGGCCTGGAATCGTTGTGGTGGTAGATGAAACCAAACTGGGAAAAAATAAGTACCATAGAAGTCATCCAGTTATGGAAGCATGGGTGTTAGGAGGAGTTAAAAGAACCACGGAAAGAAAAGTTTTTCTTGTAGAAGTTCCAGACAGGAATGCAGAGACGTTAATAAATATTATTCGGATCTATGTACTTCCCGGATCTGTTGTAATGACTGATTGTTTTAGGACCTATAATTCACTGAATCGATAACGGAGCCTGTACAAATACCATTGAAGGTACTTGAAGTGCCTTAAAAGTGAAAATTTCGCCGAGAAATCGTACCAACTCCCTTGATGATGGGGGAGATATAATAGAAAATCTCCTCGATGATTTTTAGGGAGAATTCCAGTTCAGGAGAGTGAACAATGATGATCTTTGGGCTGGATTTTTACGGGCGTTAAAAGACCTAGAATATTTAAATTAGTAGCATATCGTATTATTTTTCGCATACAAACAATTCTTGTACTATTCTCCAGGAGATAATACAAAAATCAATATTAATTATCAAAATCCGTTTGGAAGGAATACTCTACAGGATCTGTTTATAGTTATTATGTGAACATTTAAACCCCTGTAGAGTATTAACTTGGAAATACTCAATTGCAAAGGTGCTTTAAGAGCACCAGTTTATTTTTATAAAAACTATTCAAAAAAAGCCAAATAAAATATCAATTTTATATATCGCGCATGAGTACAAACTAAATTGGCGGGGCACTATTCTAAAATTCAGCCTATCTTTACACTTAGATTGGTGAATGATAAATTCAATCAAAAATTTAAAAAATTTTGTAAACTAGAATTTCGACTTATACATGAAACGAAATTGAGAATGCTTTCGTAATACTTGGATGAAAGAGGTTTTGATATTTTCTTTCATTTATCAAGGCAGACAAAAACACCAATAAGAGAAATTTTCATATTTGAAATATTAATTCGATATTACCTTCAAAACGTATAGGTAAAGGATCCAGAATTTCATTTAAGCCGATGAGGAATCATTTACGGCCCTTGATCATGGAGCATTCTTGTTAAACTCATTTTCCCATACCGTCACATCAGCTTAACGATTTTTTTAACAAACTCAGGTGTAAATAACGAATATTAATTTGATATATTGTAGTGTATAGTTAGATCTTTCCTAAACAATCGTATATTCTCGTAGTTTAGTTAAGTCAGGAGATGGAGCGGCTCGGCGGTATTCTTTGGGTTGTTCTACATATAGTACAAAGAAAAAAAGTATAATTATTAATTTCACATTGTGTCCCGTCTGTTTTATGGTTAAGCATACCCTTTTTACTAATATTACAATAAAGTATGCACTTCATTTATAAAATTTATTTCATGGATTTTGCACCATTTCTATTTAATTTTTAATACTTTAAAAATCAATAATTATTATCGGAGATATAAAACTTGAAGATATCTATCCTTAACTCCTTAAATAAAAATAATGTCAACATACATGCGGCAGAATCGTCGAGAGAGCTTAAAGCATGTAGTAAGATACAAAATGATATCGAGAATTGGATAATCTCATGATTTATTTGTGTAAATCGTTAGGTAGTTTAGAAATCACCATAATATTTATTACTTTTACAACGAAAAAAATATATTGATAAAAATTCTGCTAAAAAATATGAATTCAGCCAAAGCTGTGACAAAAATTTGAACAGTTAATTCAGAAAGAAGATTTTAAAAATGAATAGCTACCTACCTCATTAAAAACACCTTCTAGATTTAATAGCTATTGATATTAGCATTGAGATGGCAAACTATTGGACCAGTTTCAGAAGGTAATTAGAGTATATCCATGACATCATACGCTTTTTTTAATAAAGTTCCCAGATGGTTTGCAGAAATACAAAATCAATCATTATTCATTATGCGCAAACGTGTCATTACACATTAATTTTAAACCACTCAGCAAGAATAACCTATTATTCAAATAATCGAATATTTTTATTTGATTTGATTCGTTATTTGCTAAGGGATCGATTCAAAACCATTGATAAAATCTCTTAGGAATATTCAATTTAAACAGTTTGAACTGTGACAAAAAATTTAGGTAATTGTGCAGATATTGACCCGAGAAATGTCACTTAAACAAAACTAAAGGAACCAATCAATTCCTGAAATTTTAGCAGAGCAAAAATCCATGTTTAATAACATTCCGATTATTTCTAAATGTTTTAGGTTATCACACTAAGCATATACTTTTTGAACGCTACGGTTCCTTTTTGAGAGCACATAAATTTTGTACAAAATGTCGATACACTTTACTTCAAAAAAAAGAGAGGGACCAAAAATATCTTATTTTATTGACTCCTGTATATACCCAAGAATTAATGCATAGGTTACAAAGGTGACCGTGTAAGCACATATTTTAATATTCTTTTCGATAAATTTTAAATAAGTGCGCTATAAAACGAGAATAAGTCTATAATCATAGAATCATGAAATAAAATACCATATCGTATATTCAACAAACCTTAATTTCAACCTCTTCACTGAGCTTGAAATCGGAAGCGTCTCACCTGTTGAAAGTTTTTTTATTTCAGGAATAATACCATATGCGATTCAAGAACATAAATATCTCCAATATTTATGCTTGAATATAATAATATATTAGCAGTCACAGGAAAATTTTCATTATGATCTTATCGCTCTCGTCCAGTGGATAAAAGAAGAAATTTTTGCTGCTGATTTAATGATGAACTATTTACACTCAGCAATTTTTCGAACCTTGTGGATACTATTCCCTTTTAAAGCTGTAATTATTTTGAATTTTCCGCCTAAGAGTTTAAATGATCCAAAAATGTCATTTTTTCCATAATAGCTCGAGTAATAATAGCAGAAAAGTAATATTACAATTTATTTAATTCATTCTTATAAGATCCGATCATAGATTACACACACACGACAACATTTCTCTCTCCATTAGTAAATAGAATGCGCTTATGAAAGTTTTCATTGGTAAGAAAATGTCACGTCCACCAAATGAGTAATCATGCAAAGTTACGAGGGAATCCATATATTTAAAAATTCATCAACATCACTTTTTATACAACTAATCCCTACTCCTTAATAGCAAAAACTTAATCGTAAAGCTTCGATATAGAATAAACTTGCCGTTCATCAAACCTTACCAGTTGATTCAAAAATTATAAACATTTACTTTATTAATCTATTGAAATCATCACACCCCCGCCCCAGTAACGATCCAGCAAAATTATAAAATAAAAAACGACAAAAACACAAGCCCAATCAATTAAAAACAACCCACCAGCAAGCTTAAAGACTCACTCGATCAAGGCGGCAACAACGAATCAAATTTATATTATATTCCGATAATTTCCGAATAGTTATTTTGGCCGTTGTAACACCTGAGGCGACTCTTCTGGATGGTTTCCACAGATTACTTGGGCGTTTCTCCTGAAAAATATGTTGTGTTTCATGGTATATCTTTGTTAAACATATATTTTGTCATTTGCTTTATGATCCATTGATATTTGATAGGTTTTTAATATTTTTAGGTCCTTTCGATAAACCTGTTATTCGTGCATTGAAACTTTCCAACAATAGCGAATCTCACATGTTTTTTAAAGTGAAGCTCACAAATCCCAAAAGCTACTCGGTTAAGCCCAGTAGCGGAGTGGTTTCACCGGGAAATTTTATTTCTATTAATCGTCCGTTAGTCCATTATAATCTTTTAATTTCATAGTTACTTTTAACAGTGGTGAAAATATCCAGTTGAGTGAGGGCTCCAAACATAAGATTCTAATAATCACCTTTTTACACCCTGATTTCAAAGAGGAAAATTGTGATGATGTGAGTAGCATGGTACGAATAGTTCGTTGCGTTAATGACCAGCCATAGTTTAAAGATAAAAATAGTATAGGATACAAAGAAACACTATTTAAGGTTTCATTTTTACCTAAAAGTGATGAAGAATCACCGGTCACTCAAGCTAATGTACTGTTCATCCTACTTTTTATTTATCTCTGTAGCCTGAAGAGAATAATCAAGTCTATACGAACTCTAAAGAGAGCACCGCTAGTGCATCAAGCTCTCCTGTCCGTTCTGCAGTTAGTACACTTCCTGAAAAAACAGGTAACGATGAAGAAAACTTTTCTAAATATGTGATGCTGAAACTATTAGTGATGTCAATCTTCCTGGTCATTTCCGTTGTTGTCGTTTTAAACTTCTTTAACTCGAGGAAGTGATTTCCGTACAAAATATTCGAATACTTTACAGTACTTTCATAAATCTGACTATTCATGGTTATATTTTTAATTTATACAGTCTGATCTCTCTTTTTAACTTTTGTTATTTTTTAGAATAAAATTGATTGGTTATTTAATCCTTTTACTGAAAAGAATGTTTTCTTTGTCCCGAGTAATATACAGTCTTCAATTTTGGATTAGCTCACGTGTATACATGATATTTTTTAAACTTAATTAGATGCTATTTTTCGAATAAATGAATAATAATTTTGCTTTATCAACCAAAACACTCGAATTAACTTTTTTCCATGCATGGTTCACAGAGTTTGACTGAATATGAAATGTGTTTTGTTTAAACTACAGGAAGCAGCTCCCTTTATTCAGATTATTTCATTTAACTCTAAAATGCTAAACTGTCGATTCGCCTTCTTGTGTTAAGGGAAGTATAATTTTTGGCCAAAAGTAGAATGTAAGTTTGTATTTTAATGGAATGTAGCAACTTTAACTGTTGATGGAATTATCTTTGAATGTTTAATTCTTATATAGCCTTATTTATAAAGATACTTAATGATTTGAGTTTTGTTAATACATCTTTAAAATCAATCAAGTATTAGCAAGTTTTAGAAAAAATGGTGAAGAGTATCACACTGAGCCTTCTACCTAGCTTTTAATTGCAGTAATAAAAATCCAATTAACCTTGCTTCTTTTTTAAGCTATACCTGACTGAATGGTTTTTACATGTCTGTATAACGGTATTATGAACCAATTTTTTTTATTATTCAACCAACTGCCTTTATACTTATCTGTAATATTACTATGTTGTCTTATGAGTCAATAATATATATCGGACCTGGTATTTGATAATATCCCCTTAGTTTTAATAAGGTAAATTGAAATGTTAATGCAGTAATATGTATATATATACACGTATATATACAGATTTGGTTTTTATCAGATTAAAAATTGTTTAGAGTAAGTGTTGTTGTCTTATTTCAAGGTCCAGACTTGAAAAAATGTTGAAAGCGGACAAAATTCTATAAAATTTTTGTTGATAATTGATAGAAGTAGGTTTATTTAATTCTTCTGAACATTCCCTGTCTTGACTCATCTATTTGAACCATTGACACCAAGTAAAGCCTTAAAATATTGTGTACTGATTTAATGTGACAAATATTTGAAGATGTTAAATCAGATTAAAAATGACAACAACTTGTTATCAAAATTTATATTAAAATATTTGAACTAAGAATAGTGTATACAGAAATATTTTAGTGTTTCTTTTAGATATTGATGAAAGGCATCAATTTATATGCGAATTACCCTTGAAACCCCCTAAGCTGGCTCAGTTCATGGATCCCAAAGTCCTTCATTGTTCACTTCTTATTGTGTAATGGCTTTGGAAGAACATGCAACCGTGGCCTTGCCCGCTTAAGTAAGTTTTTGAGTAAACAAATATTAATTATACATAACACTCCTTAATTTAAATAATATTGTTGTAGTCCTATGTAACTGTTAAGTTTAATAACAGTAAATAGCCATTGCAAAATAAGAAATAAATACTAATTTCTTAAGCGCAATTGAGAATTAATGTAAACTATATATACACAAATTTTAATAAGGTTTATTCATTTTCCATATCCCAATGTTGTTTATCCATTATTTTCTGCATTTTGGCGTTCATTCCAGAATACCTCTTGGACAGAGCTTCATTAACATGTCAGATGAATCTCTTGTTTTCATAACAGCCTTCTCTCAAACATTTTATAATAGAAACTTAATTTTATGCATAAATTATCCTATTAGAATTAACTAAACGTTGAACTCTAAAGGATATGATTATATAATAGCATGTTTCCTTGAAAAAAATATATGCCTTATTATAAACAGGGTTATGAGAAATACAGTAAACTTTGGTATTAAATGTGTCGAAATTTGTGTTGAAAAAAAATTAAAATCTAAAAAAAAAGGGAAAGGATTCCATTCTTTATAAAATTCTAATGATCAATGCTCTACAGTTGTAAAACTATTATTTTTTTTAATTAATATGTTTTTAAAATACTTTGATGCATGGGTAGATTCATTACTGTTGCAGTTTGAAAATATTCCTTGAAATAACAATAATCGATTATCTAACTGTTTCATGCTGGTGATTCTCTTTGACTATGTTAAAATATCTACGTTGCATTTGTTCCATGTAATGTGTGCTTCAGCTGAGAACAACTAAGTTTTGCTTTGATATTTTTGATACCTCGAATAGTGGTATATCAACGATGATTCCGACTTTCCTCAATTTTGTGGAAGGATAAAAAATTAGGGTATGTAATTATGGTGGGCGTAAATGTATCATGTTACTGTTAAGTAATAGATTGGCTAATCGCTCATGGCCTATTGTTTAGGCCTTTGGAGTGGTATCTGAAGGTCGCAAGTTCGATTCTCAATTCGGGTCAACTTATTACTGTTACAGTGGGTCATATTAAATCCATTTTTGGTGTTTATAGACTGATTTTTGATGAAATTTTTGTGAAAAATTTTAAATAATTGTCGTAACCTCTCAGAAGTTATCTGAAAGAAGAATAACCTTGTGACATTTTTAACGGCAAGTAGTCGTAGATTAATTTATTATTTTATGGATTCCCTTCACAAAGACTACGGTCATTATGAGTTCGTACCGCCGGTTGGGCGGCTTTCAAAAATCAACTACTACCTTAGCTCATCTAAGGTTAGTAGGCCGACTCCAAGATAATAATTAACAATATATATATAATTTGAGAAATTTTTGGTTTTGAAAAATTCACAATAATTTTCAATTGAAATTACCTTGTTCAATTTTTAAGCACATCAAAATATTATTAATACTTCTAGTCTTCCAAGGAAACTTTGATTAAAATTTAGGAACTAATATTAATTTAAATAATATGCTGGAAGTTTTCATAAATAAAAAAGATAATATCTTTACTCGCCACAAAAAACCTTAAAATTTTTGGATGATAGAGCAGATTCTGGAAATACGTATGCAATTAATATAAAATTTAAAAAAATTATATTAAATTATTTTTCTTACTAATAGAATAAAACATGTAAGCATATGTAATATTTGAGCAAGAGAACAGAATATAAATAAACGAAGTGTTATAATCCAGTTCGAAATTGCTCAAAAGTCCTGATAAATCTCAAGTCTGATACATTTTTTGTTTCCAATTTTTCTTTCTGCCGAAATAATTCAGGATTTATTAGGTTCTACTAATATAGTATCCTTAAGATTTTTCGTGATAAATAGAGATATTTCGGTAACTTTTCTGGTAAAGTTCAATTCTCAGTTTATACTACAGGACATTAAGCATTAAATAAACAAGTCTACTCTTAACATAATACTTAATGAAAAATATTCAAAGTTAAAATGCATTTCAAGATAATAGAAATGTTTAGATCACAAATCACCGAATTGGTAGGTTAGATCTTTTGGAAATTTCACAGAATTTATAATGGATTAAGGTTTTGTGCTCAGGATGATAAATAAATCAATTACTATGGTTTTTATTTAAAAATTAACTATTTCAACCAACACCTAAACCCGGTCTGTTTCACTATAGGATATGAGTATTCTTCCCAGTAAATATACCATAATATCTATTGGCCTATTTAAATATTCAAGTATATATACACCGATATTTTTTGTGCCGAGCAGTAATCATTATTTTCATTGTAACCTACTAAAAAGATCTGGATAGCTATGCTGTAAAACCCGATAATATTCAAAAATATTTTGCCTATCCAAGCTACTCCCGATGAGCTGACAGGCCATTCCGTCAATCCGGAAATTGCCGGTTTCAGTGACTTTTCTTCTTAGTCAGTGACACCGTCTTGCACAATTATACCTGATTTATGATTATTTCATAAGGAAGCTATTTTAAAATATGAACATCAATATTAGTAAAAAAATGGTATGACATCGCATTGAAAAGACTGAAACAGAGCCGATTATCCAATTTTACCATGCGTTTAGTGTAGATCTGTTATGAATCCTTTTCGTTATTTTCCGTAGCAATCACTTCAACATTGCTAGTTTTTGTTGCATTGTACAGGATGTATTACAAAACCTTGCATTTGAATATTGTATTTAATAGCTTATTTTTATAGAAATATTTATTTTGCACCAAAATTTAGCCATTTGAAGGTTTCTTTTTTGTTTTTGTTGTGAGTGATAAACATCCGGCGTGCGGCCTTTTTATACAGTAAAACATCGATATAAGGCGCTAGTTGGGGTCCAAAAAATTCGACCGCGCTGTATCTGATTGCGCCTTATACTGAATTGATTTGTCAATTTTAAGTCAAATTTTTAAATACATAGATTTTTTTGGGTCCAATACTCGATCGCGCTTTATCGATGTTTACCTGTATTAGAGGTTATTATCTCATGAACTATACATAGTTGTTTTAGTTTATTTTAAACAAAAATTTTTATTTAAAAAAAAGAAGATATAAATGATGAAGAAATTTATAAATTCATCATATATGCAAAGTCTGATTTTATATGTATGTTATATTCTATATCAGAGTCCAATTACCTTTAAAATTTGTGAATTAAAATCTCACTCTCAAATGGTTGTGCCAAAAAATATATTTGATCTTTCTTATCATGAATTATGGACAATTCTTTAAAAATAACCATCAGTTTATTGTATTTATCAAAAGTAGTATTTTTGTTTATTATTAACTGTTATGTTAAAATTATTGTCGTTGGCTAATGGCAGAGAGGTTTTTATCTCTTTTTAGCACACTGTCAACTAAATAACTCAAAACTTGTTACTATCTATACTTCTGCGAAAATAGTCTATTTCTTACAAATATGTTCCACCGGCTGGGACATCTAATTAATTTCTTCTTTTGAAGCAAATGTGTTCTCCATCAGAACACGAGAGTATAGATTTAAATTTATAACTATCTGCATGAAG
Source organism: Sphaeromyxa zaharoni (assembly GCA_001455285.1). NCBI lineage: Eukaryota > Metazoa > Cnidaria > Myxozoa > Bivalvulida > Sphaeromyxidae > Sphaeromyxa > Sphaeromyxa zaharoni. Next base: position 9,278 of record LDMZ01007527.1, read on the forward strand.
TAAAAAACCTTACATCAAGAAACGTTTTTCCATTGTAACAGAACTTTTAATCAGATTTAGAGATTGAAAATGAATTATTACTGAACTGATGCAAAAAATTGTTCACTTATTATCATAGCTTCAGGAGATGAACTTATTTAAGTTAATGCTGTTATTACACATTATAGTTAAGGTATAAATATTTTGCATTTTTCTAAATCTTAGTAAACTAAAATTTAAAGAAATACTATCTATATATCTTATTTTTCTTTTAAATTTTTAAATATTTGATTCTGTAGATCGCGAATAGGTATCATGATTTTTAATAAAAATTTTGAAATAATATCTTGAAATAAATTTGGTTGCCAATTTGCAGCTGAACCATTTATAATTAGAGGTTTACAAAAACAGACGCTTGAGAATCCCTGATAAAGATATATCATAGATCCCTTGTCTTGCGCTGACACTACCTCATATATTAAATCACCGTCTGTTAGGGGACCGTAATTTTATTTAAAGTAGGAGTATCATAAAGTTGTTTATATCAGTAGATATATTAGCTATCATGGATTAATACAGGGTTTTCGGATCTATATCGCCAATATTCAATAAAATTTTACAGTTCTTCATTTGTTCTTGTTTTGAATCATATAATTACAACTTTTTATACTTTAAGTATTTCTTGCTCATTCGAATGAAAAATCATTTCCTTAAAACTTGCTATACTTAAATAATTAAACAATTTATTCGGTATGGTATATAAACTAATGATTTTTAATATTAAATAAATTAAGAAATTAATATATATAAACTGAAAATTACATTAAG
>LDMZ01007564.1:0-25041 GCA_001455285.1 Sphaeromyxa zaharoni
AAATCAATAATTTAGAATCTTGAAGTTCAGTTCTAACCAGTTCAACCTTATCATAGCTTAGAAGTTCTTACTTCACAGTATAATGAAAATTAATTTTTCTATGATCTAATACCACGAGAAAACAACGCTAATGTTTCATAAATTTATTTACTGGTTTTGATTTATATGATAAAATGTAAGCTATATTCTGTAATAGTGATTTTTTTTGTGTATAAGGTTTTTTATCGTTAATTAAAACTAAGTAAACTCGAAATTATAGTCGAAGTTATTGCTATGCTTAGTCTCTAAAACTATTAATTCTTTTCTTTTATCATGGTATCGACATAATATATAATACTAGAATTCCCTAAATAAAAACAGAAACCTATAGGTAGTGCACAAAGTAACACAATCATACTATCCAATTGAAATTAATGTCAGTTCAGGTATTTGTTTCGACTTAATCTTTTGGTATGTTGTACTATTTACTTCGTGTATTACTGATTTTTAATCTAGAGATTAATTATCAACCAATTTGTTGACAGTTTATGCGTAATACTCAATTACGGATGGCACTTACTGAACCAACCACTTATAAGAAATTTTGTGCCTCATGTGTCGTGTTAAAATTCTAGATGAAACAGCTATTTATAAACTATCTGAAATATTATGAATAAACAGATAGATTGAAAATTGCTCTAAAAAATTTTAATTTTTTACAATTAGATTTTTTATAAATATGATTCTTAAAACCAAAAATAAATTTAATCTATTGTTGTAACCATTCGGATTTGGTATCAAAGACAAAAAGTTGGGGGACGAAGTGGAAAGGCAATCAATAATTTTAGAGTAATGTGAAATTATTTAGAACCTATTGTCATCATCTGACTATCCGAGAAGAATCAAAGAGGAACGGGGCCGATACCTCCACGTGGTTTTAGTTTACCTTAAGTACTAGTTGCTATTTTTTAGTTATACTTCCTTTTTATATTCTTAATGTCCGTTGTCGAAAATTACTTACCCGAAAAGGAATTCCGGACATGGACACCTATTATATCGCACATTAAATATTATTTGAATAAATGGATGTTTAACATTACATTCCTAAAGCAGTTAAACTGCCTCTATTAAAATATTATCATGCAACCTCCGAAATTGCATTGATGCTTTCAAGACTGTGTATAATAACTTTTTTTGTTCCAAGGCATAACAAAATTATAAAAGCAACTTAAAATTGTTACAAAATTTATCAAGCTTGAGCTACATCTTTGTTAAGAAAAATACTGACAAGAAAAAATCTAAAATAATATCTATTTAATTATGTTTAAAAATCTTTGTTAAGTTTGTTTCCTGTGTTCTTTTAAACTTTTTTATCGGATAACCCTAGCTATTATAAATATGGAAGTGAGAATCAATCATTAGAACAACCAGATAAATTATGTCAGTTAATTGAATAACAGTACTTCATGCAAAGACTAAGTTATCAAATCTTTTCAACTAATTTTCTTATTTTTGTGTGATATTCCTTTATACAGGCTCCTCTAAAATATAGCATTATTCTTATAAGGAAAAATACATTCAGTATCTTTTATCCTTGATTAGTGTATTTTTTTAAATAAATTATTCCACTCACATTTACAATAACACAATACTTCATAATTTCAGTAAGGTTTTGTTCACTGTTCACAATCTGAAAGCACTACCTGTAATATTTGTATTTCTAATCTTTTAGAAATATATTGAAAAAACAAGAAATAGGAGATTAAGTAAATTATCGAAGATTTTGGGCTTTTAAAAACATGTATTTGTCATGTTCATCAAAAAAGACAGATCTATAAAACGAAACATGGTTGTACTATGATAGGAGTAATCAGCTACAGTAAGTACTCAAGTATCGCCACAGGAATTATTAAATTGTATTTAAAGTAAAGTGTAATTACGTTTCATATTAAAAATTTGAAACAATTCTCAAACCATATAATTGAGTTTAAAAAATTAAATCTATTGAACTTTCATAGCTTAATAAAAAATCGCTAAAATAATCTGATTTCAGAGAATATATTTCTATTGAAGAAATTGATAATAATGAAAGTGTGAAATTAGGCAATGATGAAGGATCCCTGGTAGAAGACACAGATAGTCACAATACAAAAAGTTGTGTGCATTACATTTTCTTCTTTTCCCGCCTATTCATATTTCCGATTAATTACCTCCAGTTAAAGAAATAATTATATCAGTTTGATTTTTTGTGTAACATGAGGGTTTTTTATTGAAAACATCTTAAGTCAAATGGATAAAGTTTTATAAAAACTAAAATAGTCAATATTTAAAGACGTCTCTTAAATATCAGAATTCATCATTGCAGTGAAAAATTATCGTTTTCATAGTATCCCCAGGTCATACATCTTTCCACTAAATATTTTTTCTTTGATAATCTTATAATTAATTAGAGGGAATATTTATTTCGTACGGAATCTTTTGTTTAAATTTAAGGAAACATTAAAAACAACTAATTTTTAATTATAAAAGCGATTTATGCATTGAAACTTAAAATGTGAATGTTTAAATTAATTAATACGCTTTTTTTAATTCAAATTGGACAAAAAATTTGAAAATATGGTATCTATATAAATTTTTATTTATATTGCGATTTATTTTCATTATTACTTTAAAATTTTTAAATTTTTAACATGGATATTTATCTTCATTAATATAAACAGGAAGAAATGTTAGGCAGAGATAGCTGACTGTATACAATCTCTAAAATTTAAAGAAACAGTAAAAAGACCGACATAGACCTGTTGGACGATCTATTTAATCAATGTTTTAGCAAGTATCACAACAATGACCTTAAAAAAACCAAATCATTTAAATTCTTTAATACTTTAATGATATCTAAATAAAAAGTTTATTAAATTAATTACCTACTATTAACAATTTAATCGGACACAAGGGCAGCTATTCAAAAAGAAAAATATTATATATATAATGAATATGGATTTTCGTAAACAGAAACCTCAAGTAATCATGTATGAAGTGCTAAAATTTTCCGCATTTCAAAATTTGAATTTTCAGTGCTTTATTTAGTATTAATGTCGCTTATGAATGCCATATAATGAGGTAAATAAGAAATAACAACAATAAATGTTTTCCTCTATTTTTTTTATTTAATCTCAAATTCTAGTGTGAGATTGTTTCTAGTTTTTATTATTCAAGAGATATGTTGTTTCATTTTAATGCTTGATAGAGACATCAAAATTTAATAAATAAATCATATCTTTAACTTAATTACAAAAATTAAATAGATCAATTATCCATTTGATAGAGCCGAAAAATTGTTTTGATGTGGGTTAAATATTAGAAAAAGATTATTCTGAATTTGTGAATGACATTCTTTCAGAATATATCATAAGAATCAATTAAAATATTGTAATTTATAATTCAAACAAGATACAACCTTTGGATTTTACTATAATTAAAATGTTGCTCATTAGTTGAATGTTACATAGTAGAATTTTTTAAAGTTGTAATACGTGACTTTTTTACTTTACACATTGCTTAATAATATCATTAACTGTTAAAAATCATGAAGTATTCTCTGTCAAAAAATAAAACTATAGATATTTATCTATTTTTTTAATAGATACTGGTTTTTAAATAGTAATATCATCTTCAAAGATTGCAATGAGTATCATCAAAGTAGAGCCAAGAATTATACCCAAAATGTCTAAAAGAACACATAGAACTTTATTATCTTTTTGCATTCTTTCCATCAATAATGGAAGCTAATTAAAATTAGTAGTGACTGAGGTTATATTACCAGGTTACATAAAGCCAAATACAAGAACATCCCAGCAGTTAAAGCTTCCACAAAATATGTTCCGTTCTCAGTTTTTTCACCTATAGCTCCTCCAATGAAAAACCCTATTATAGCAGAGACGGATGATAGCCCGTTAAGTAGTAGGGCAAGGCCAATTGATATATTATATGAGAGGATTACTGCCATGTCACCTAGTTATATTTATTTAACTATAAGTACATTTACCAAATTCGTGCGGTAATTCATGGCAAAAGACTGCTATTGATGTTGTAATACCAAGTTTCAAACCTTGTGGCCATGGAACCAAAAAAGTAGCACCTATCGCAATGCCGTCTAAAGTATTATGTATGAAGTCTCCAATGACTATCATCCAAACAGTGGATGGGATTTTGAAAAAATCTTTGATACCAATCCTTTTTTGAGGTATATCCTCGTCACTCATATCAGAATCAATTTTAGGGATCTTCTCTTCTGATTCATCATTGCGAATTTGTTCATTTGCATCATCACTACTGTTGTGAGTATGTTGATAACTGTGTAATAAAGCTTCAAGAATATAAAATAATAGAATCCCAAGTAAAATAAGTAAACTCTTCCAAATATAGCTATCTGAAGCTATTAGTTCCTTATAGTGATATTTCTCATGGTCATCATCATGTAGATGGTTAGAATCTACGATACTTTCGTGGCTATGACCATGATCATGGTCATCATCATGTACATGGTTGGAATCTACGATATCTTCGGGGGTATGATCATGATCATGGTCAGCATCATGTACATGGTTGGAATCTAGGAAATTTTCGTGACTATTTTCATGATCATGATCCTCCTCATCATGGGTATGGATTTTGAATGCTGCTGGAATCAAATGGAATAATGAGTCAGCCACCAGTGTTCCAATTGCAAGAGCAATCAAGAAATTAATAATTAGTCCGTAACTCCTTTTTGATTTTCTACACACATATAACAATCCAACGAACAGTGAAAGAAGCGATATTATAACGGTTGAGAAAAATCCAGAGAGCCACCCTTTAAACCCGGGTGCATATGATTCAGAGCTGCTTTCATCTCTGATGTTTCCTAATTTTTATCATATAAACATCTTAAAGGTTTCTACTTTTAAACCAGTTCTTATACCCATCCACTTCGCCACGTAATCCAGACCTTATTTCCTGTGGGATATTTCTTTCATTGCTTTTCAACATATTTCGAATCTGGAAAACATTATGTATTTTTATTTAAATAATTATCAACTTTAATCGATAATATTTGTTGTTGGTATATATATTGTAATAAATTAAGAAATTTTAAAACAAGCTTAGTTACCTTTTGAACAAAATAGTTAAGTACACATTATCTAAAGAGTTAAAAAAATTTAAAGGATTATTCTGTTAGAAATAACGATGAAAAGAAAATATTATCAAGAAGGGAGTGTGTATTGACAACTATTTTAATTTACATCAATCGAGAGTTTATTATACAGCCGGCACACTTCATATAGCTAAGTTTGACAAAGATTTTGGTTGAAATCATATTATACGTCATTAATTTAAGGAATCCGAAATAATATTTTGCTTTACAAATAATATAAAAATAAGTAGCTACCAGCTAGGGCTTATAGTAGTTCAGTTACATTTATTATTTGATTTTCCGAAATAAAGTCAAAATTTTATCTCTAGCAAGATTGAATGATAAAAGAAATTAAAACTTTTAATCATTAAATGAAATAATTTTCTACTAAAGACCATATTATATCAAATAAGCATAATAATTTATTAAATGGCACATCAAAGCTTAATTAAGCATTATTTCAAGGGATTTTCTATCCGATATATATACACATATATTTATATGAAAAAGCATACTCCCGCAACTATGTTAACAAATTCAATCTTTGTATACTAAAAATGCTACGTACCTTACATTTTTCTGGGTATGGAATCGGTCAAAATATCTCAAGTTATATTAAATTAGAAATTAGTTTTGGAATTTATAACTCTTACTTTAGAAGGCAAAAGTTAGAATTACATGAATTAAGAAAAAAGAAATCATATAAAGTGATCTTTAGTTTCTTTTTTCAAAACAAATATAAAAAATTGCTCATACCTAAAACCTATAATAAAATTTTTTGTAAACCTTATTATAAGGAAAAATAAAATTTTTAAAAAATTGGATGGAATGAACACTCTAGAAAAGAATTAATATTACAATTGTACTTATTACAGCAATACGATAAAATAAAAAAATAATTATTAAATCCTGACCAAGTATTGAGGTTATACGATGCATTCTCTCGAATGTAAAAAATTTAAAAACTGTTACTAAAAGTTTTAAAATACATTGTAACAGTAATAAGTAAGCTCAGACTGAGACTCGAACCCGCGACCTCCAGATTACTGTCCGAGGGCCTAACCACTAAGCCTTGAGCGATTAGCCAATATAGTACATCACCGTAACATAATATATGTTACAATATTTTTTACAAAAAGAAATTTTTAAACAAATACTCCGCGTACATGCAGCAAGATCCAGTTGAACATTTAGTATTAATATATAAGTTTATAATTTTAAAATAGTATACGTACAAAAATGCGATTAATAGTAAAAGCGAAATATTCATATGCTCAATGCGAATGAAAATGATTGTAAATATTTAAATTAAGAAGAGTCATTACTGATATCGTGAAGTCATAACGGCAATTTCGCGCCTAAGTATACCACAGATTTATAATTTGATAAATATCTCATGCGCTTATGACTAAAAGGAATACGTGGTTTTATAATATCAAAATTTTATAGAAAAAACCTTATGCACATTTGTACATGTGAACACACACAGATAGACAAGAAATTATACTTATATTATTCACTAATTCCCATAAAATCGGTTAATTGCTTGAAAATGCTATACTTATCTAAAAAGCGTTTTCTTTGATAAAATGCATATAATTCCATGTTGTGACTGAAAAAAATTTGAAGGGAATAATGAATCAATAATGGACCGAGCTATTTTGATATCAGGCACGAATTAAAGTGTTAAATATGTTAGGTTTTACGGACATTTTTGATGGATTTCGGTTGTGACATTAAAAATAATTTGTTAATACTTTATATTTATCGTTTTTAAAACCATTAAATAACGAAATAATACACCATTTCATTTTTTCTCTCAACTGTATATAAAAATATATACACATTAGAATCCAATGACCAAACCATTTGGGGTTTATTACAGAAAAGGGTGCACAAATTTATCTCTAATAAGATAAATATAAAACAGAACTTGAAACATTGACATCTAAGGCATACGGTTAATTTTCTCATTAATGCACATAATATATTTATTTATACTCATGTAATTTCCGACAATATGAATTTGCATAACTAAAAAAAGCACTTATTTATAAAACAAAACATTAGATAATATTATGTGTATATATTCAGTGATCTAACTAATTCATTTTGAAAATATTTAATCACATATGCTGATATGTTATTTTGAGATTAACACTGTAGAAAAGAAAAAGCTGTTCGGACATAGCGAACTTATTAGGGAATATAGGGATAATATGAAAAATTGTTACGTACCAGATTATAATCTTTTGCTTGTTTAGGATTTTGAAATATTGAAGATAATACGTTATCAACATCCAAAGGAATAAAGCATTTTCTAATGCTCAATATTTTTTGTTTGTACGTATCTTCGATGTTATAAATGTTACAAGGTTCAGATGATTTTTTCTTCAGTATCTCTACGATAACATCCATAATAATAGCAATATTTTTGCTTCTAAAATCGAACTTATTCCCAATATCATTTTTGCATATCTGAGTATATTTTGAATAACTGTTTTCGACCTAAATTTGTGAAGGAATAAACACATAATTTCGAAACATCAATCTCTTTCACATCTTTAAAAGTATCTCGAAAATTTTCCTTAACACAGAGTGAAGTGATGCTTAGATCAGGTATGGTAACATTAAGAGTAGAAAAAATTAGGAGAATAAAAAAATACGAAAACGCACAAGACATATTAGCACTCCTTCAAACACACACTAACAAGATGAATGGATCGTATGAGCGGGATGAACTCTGTCGAATAAATAGCAGCCATTTTTAATGCGATTAATGAAGCACAATTAAAAAATCCCCTTAATTGATGTTTTAATATTATTATAGGCTTATCAGATTATAAAAATACCTCAATAAATGAATCTTCAATAAAGCTTCATATTTAAAAACTATCAATTAAAAACCAAAAACACAGGAGGCATGATGAACAATATTTTAAAAGGCTTAGAGTAATATTTCTACCTTTTTAATTAATCTGAAACATCCTATGATTACGCGCGGATAATCTGATTAATATGAAAAATCATCTATAACACATGGACTTAATTATGAAAAGAATATACTATCAGGAAAATTTATTTCATATTTCCTGGTTAGATAGTGAACTTAGAATATGGGTTTATATGTCAACTATGTAATGAATAGTTATTACTGGATACATAAGTGGATTTAATATTATGTAGATGATTCTCTAATCTAAAAGTAGACATGGTAGATCATTTATTGAAATTTTAATGAGTTTTTATTTTGTTCTTATAAAAGGGTTGTATTTTGTTGAGAAATTTTTAAACAAACACCTTAAGAAATTTTGTGTCAAATAATAAAGTAAAAATAAAATTTGTACATCATTAAGGTACTTGTTTTAATGATGTTAATACAATCGATTTAATTTTTTTTGACTCTCTTTTTTTCTATTTCTTTTCTATTATTGAAATATATTTCTAGAGAAGACCACTTCTTCTAAAATAAAAATTTAAAAATTCTAGCCTAGCATAAAATTATGTAAACAAATTGCTAATAACGTTTTTGAAAAGTTTAAGATTTTTTTTAATTTTCTATGAGATAAAAGTTTAGCTTTTAGTAGTATAGGATTGAGAAAATCTTTTTAATCTGCAAAAAATATATTCGGCTTAAATTTTTGCTAGGAATATTTTTAATAATTAATTAAATAATTATTTATGTCTTGATGATATTTTTTATTAAAAATGAAACAATTTTGGAATTTTTAATGTAATTTAATAAAAGTTAGAGAGTTACAAATGATAAAAACGTATCCATTCAAATGAAACTTTCAATGAAATAAAACAGAAATTACTGAAAAAATTAATTAGCATATAGAAATTTTATATTACATTGATTATAATGTATGAAATAAATTATAAAATCATTTAATTCTTTTGGATTTTTTGAACATGAAAAATTCACGCTAATTAATATCATTATCAGAAAGTCCTTAAGCTGTTAAAATTTTATAAATGAAGAATAAAAACTTAAACTTAGAGTAGAGATAAAGTTTATTTAACAAAATATTTGGTGACGATACAACAAAAAGGTGAAAAAATTTATCTTTAACTACATAAGGCATTTATAAATGTTTAAACACACTATTTATACCAACTTTGAATAAAATTTGCCATAAAATAGAGGAATATCACTGAATCCTGCATAAATCAATCTTATAGCCTAAAAATAAATTTTAACTAAATACATTTAATGTTATTAGATATTATTTATAATTTAGTTTATCTTAAAATTATTAAATCAACCCTTCCATTATTCGATAAATTTTTTGTCATAATTTACTGGTTTATAATTTTTTGGATTGATATATGAGGGTTTTTTAAGATATCTTTAACCACAATCAATAAATTAGATTTGATAGATTCTTCAATTAGAATTTATGAATTTAAATTTAGCCTCTAAAATTTCAATTTTTCCTATTTAATATGTTTGATGAATAACAAAATATCCTTCTGTTCAGAGTTTCATTAAATTAAAGCCACTTACATCACATCTAGTTCTTACTTTGCTAAAACTTTATTTCAAGATATAAATAATTTGTTATAATAGAAACTGTAAAAAGTGAAATGAATTTTATAAACAACTAGTCAATTGAATATACCAGCTAACGTCACGGATTAACGTTACAAGTAGATATTTTAAACTAAAAAAGACGATCCATGACAAGGTTGTGTTTTTGAAGCAAAAATGGGTTTTTAAATAATTTATCAAAAAATTTTTATTATTTATATAATTTCTTTAAGAACTAAAACTAATGGAATATTCAATGGAACGTTGGTTTAAAAAAATTCCTGGTTCATGATTCAAGCTATTAATCTAACGGAGAACAATATTTAGTACATACTGGATTTGTAAAGAAACTTTTAAAGAATATCTGTGGAAAGATTACTTAAAAGCTTAATTAATATGCCTCATGAAACGATCATAAATAGTTTAATTATTCGTAGTACCTAATTTTAAATTCCAAAAAATCAGAATATCTGTATAACAAATAAATTTTTCAAAAAATGATTCTAATAATATCTTTGTAATAGGAACAGTTAAGTATTTCATATTATTAACTGATAATCTTTGACATCCTAATTACTATGAGTATTCGATTCGAATTTTTATTGCATGATTTTTTCATATACTCCTTAAGTCTAAGATATGACAAATAACTTTTGAATCAATAAATTGGTTTTTGCAAATAGTCTGATTTAAGCTTTTTCAAAATGATATCTCTTTTAATTATGCTTTTATATCAAGGGAGGGTAACTTCTCCAATCGGTGGGCCAGATGTAGGAAAGTAAAGTACTATGCGAGCCGAATTATTAAATAGTAAGCGTTCAATATCTTAATCATATATTTATTCACTAATGCAAATAACAATGTAATGTAAAATTTGAAGCTAAAACTTTACTACGAAAAGAGACTAAAAGTACTTTATTAATTAATCATTTTATTGTAATGTCCTAATTGTCTTGACTTTTAATGTAAGATATCTCATGGATTTTATTTTTTATTTGAAACTAAAGGCAATGAGACATTTTTGGTCTACAAAAGTTTTCAATAAGTTGTTTGAATTTTTGCTTCATATTTAGTGTAAAAATTCTAGGTAAAGTTTGCAATTGAGCAGCAGTTAGATTGGAACGTAGCTGGTTCTTGTTAATGTCCATGATCGAATATTTTTGTTCGCAAATTTATATGGATCTAAAGAGAACGAGTAGTCGCATTTTTACCTTTATCAAATTGGAAAACTTGGATGCATTCGGTAATACATAAAATTTGTCAATACCTTCAGAGTAGAATTTTTCTTCCAGGTTAGAATCACTCTGTAAATCAATCAGTTCCAGTTGTACAGCATCTGGCACATTCTCAATGTCGGTTATAAACGTTGGTAACAAGACATCAAATTAAGCAGCAAGTTTATGGAAGCCTGCAAAACGACTACTGAATTCATTAAGAAGTGCAGAAATTATATTAGTGTACTTTTCAGTTGACATCATTGGTTTTGCCATAGTTCCAAGTGTTGGAAAGTGTGTTGTGATACTCTGAGCTAGCGATAAAACAGTTTTAGCTTTTCCTTGAATGCAATTACTGTTGAACACATTTAATGAGCAAAAGTGCCCTACCCCTGAAGTTTGTGTTCAAAACATTCATATGTTTAAAGATATCAACTGCAATTGCTAAATCTAATAGCCATTCTAATTGTTTAAGTTGAGGATGTTCTTTATCCTTTCCTTTCACTACCAAAAACAATAAGATTTCTCTTTGTAGGTCCCAGAAACGTCTTAGAACTTTCTCCACACTCAAGCATGGCACAGCTGTATGATTTGGAATGGCACTATGATCTAAGTCACATTCTTCCAGAAACGTGATAAACTGTGTGTGGTTTAGAACTCTTGGACTAATATAATTAATATTCTTTAATGTTGGATCCATAACATGTTTCACGTCAAGCACACTTTTACATAGCACTTCCTGGTGTGTTATGCAATGTAGAAATATTAGTTCCCAGGTTCAATCAACTTCTGCAACACGATGACTTAATCTCTCCAGTAAACTAACATTCTCATGTGTCAATGATAAACAGCCATCAATAGTAATATTCACCATTTTTTGCGATACCAACTCCATTTTACAAATTGCTCTGTCCATACAATCAAAAATTCGGCCACAGTGGTTGTATCCTTCATGGATTCTATAGAGCGCAGCTCCTCGATGATTCCAAAATCTTCTGATATGCTTTGAACAAAGATGATCAGCTTTCCCATGTCATCGGTATAGGTGCTTTCATCTAATGGCAGGTAAAAGAGTTGGAATGAGGGTATAAGCTCCTTCAATTGTGATGTCAGGTTTCAACCAATTGTTCCAATACCGATAGCCAGAGTTCTTCTCGATATACTTACTTCTTCAAACTTATTTGTGTTTTGGACAGGCTTGATCAGCTACTTCGTGCATGCACTTTTTAATAAATTCATTATCATTGAGTGATGTGTTGTATTTAGCAATGCTTTATGAAACGATAACGCAGTTATGAGTAGAGGCTATCTGAGCTAATTTGACTTTTATAAGTACATTCCGCTACCTAGAAAGTTTGATGTCCAGTTTTGTTGCTTTTGTTTTGACGTTCCACTGTAAACAAATTATTGCATTAGTTTTCATGTTTCGACGCATAATGACGAATTATGTTGTATTCATTAATACCGAAACACTTTGACCACAAAGTAAACTACTGTTTTATTGTAAGCTTCTGTAAAAAATACTTGATTATCCAATCTTATGCTAAATGTTTGAATTTACCATAAACTTTACGTTTCTTTAGAAGGTTCATGGGTAAAAAAAAACAAATTTTAATAACACTAATTTCTATATCTAGCTGCTAAAGCCTAAAGAATGACTAGCAGTAATGTCGCTAGAGCATCGACAGAAGTATCAAAACCCGGTTCTGCGAGAACGCAATAATCAGCATCATCTGAGAACAAAGCTTTGGGCCAAATAACTGTGTGTAGTTGGATACAGTCAGCAGGCCTTTCGAAGTCTCTTCAGGGGCCGTATGTTGCCCACCCCTGCTTTATATGTATAGGTGTATATGAATATTTAGCTAGTAGCTTAAGTCTGGGGATTTGAAATCTATATTGAAATAACTTATTCATAATGAAAAAAACTAAACTATTTGGTTTTTTCAAAGCAAAATCAGAAAAACTGTTAATATTTCTAAATTTGAAATAGATATTATATTTTTATAGTCTTTTCATCATTAATTTAGATATATCAACCCAAAACTAACTGTAATATCAAATTTATACTTGTAAATAATCACTGTTTAGTAATTAGTTTTTTACTAATTTTTACCATTCGAAATTGCCAATAAATAGTTGAGTTTTAGTTTGAAACCTGGAACCAGTACCGAAGATATTTTAAAATAAAAAAATATTATACTCATGGAGCAATGATTTTGCTTCAATTTATCAAAATTTATGCAATATATTAAAATAATACAAAATTTAGATAAATTAGGACAAGCTAGGTTAGGTCAAATTTTTAGTCACATATATTACCAGGGAATTTATTAACTTTTACATCATGTTGTTAGATTTTGCAAGTAGATATAAATGAACGATACTAAATTTTGAAATACATTGAATTCGGATTTGAGGTCATGAAAGACAAAATTAAGAAATAAAAATTCATCAAATTTATAGGTAAAATTTGATACAAGTCAGGGTAGGGGATTCAAATAAATATAGATTTTTTTTGGAAAAAATTATCTTAAGTGTTTATTCAGCGGTATCTAAACTGAAGAATTCTTATGATCCGTAACTAAATGGATGACTAAATATTTAACTTAATACAGTCAAATTGTTCTGACGAATGAAAGTGATACCGATTAATTACGAAAACGATATGAGCATATTTTGAATTAAAAAAATGTTGGTATAAATTTGAGAAATGATATTCCAAATTCTTCTTATTAATTTTTAGTATCATCCAAATCTGGCCTCTAGATGTATAATAAGTTTGTCTGTATGTTATGGACATATCTACCAAAATCAATTTTGTTAACGTTGTTACAAATTATTAAATAAGTCTTCATTACTCTAGAATTCAACTTATTCTCATAAAACTGATTATTCTATATGAAAATTATAAAATTTATTAACAGGAATTAAGGGGTTATAAAAATAAAACTTTGATAAAAAGAGGTTATATTTCCTCTATTTAACTTTCATACGGTTTTTTTTCTGTAAATGCTTATATAAAACATTAAAAATATTTTTTATCAAATAAAATTCATGTTATGTAAATATTATAATTTCTGTGGTGCCACGGATTCGGATGGAGTCGGACTCGGCAGGTCACACTGAATAGGACGAACGTGGTTAGTTATAAATATTGATATTTGTTTTTATTAAATATATTTTAGTTTTCTTTTAAATATATTGAGGCCAAATTATAAAAAGGAAAAAGAGGAAGGTACTGAACAAGGGGGCTCCAAAACCAAAGGAAGGTTCAACGAACCAAGTCCGTTTTCGTGGCATACTTACGGCGCGAAGCCTTGCCAGGGACGTACGGTAATTTCGTTTGCAATATTTAATGCTAAGTCGAAATCTAACAGAGTAAAAATAACAGATTATTTTTATATCTTATGTTAGAGAATAATGAATTAATCTTATTATTAGCAATAGTGCGGGTGGTGGCGCTTGTTAGTTAATAGTTATAATATGAAAGTTTTTATTTATTTCTAAGTTACAACATCATATACAAACAATTCACAGTGAACAAACATTGGTATGGAAAGTATTTTTCGTGTTAACAATTCTTTTCACAAACCTAAGACATACTTTAACAAGATATGATTTTATGTAATTTTGATGAATTTAAAATATTTTTTCAACCAAGATATTTAAAAAAATTTATTATGAAATTATTTAATAAGCTGATAATTTTTTTAAAGTTTTAAAACTCTTCAAAATCTAGGCTGTATTAACAAAAATTCGGATTTTGAAAGAATAATTTTATTATGGAACAACAGAATCGCTGAAGTAATAAAAATTAGAAAATCTTTCTTTATTTTTGTTTAATTGATCAAATCAAATTATTATTTTGAATTACATTGATCACAGAGGAATTGAAACTAAGTTCAGTGATCGAACATCAGAACGAAATTGAGGTTTTAAGATGCATTATTTTTTTAAAAAAAACTTATATATTCAACTCCGCAGATTATTTATTTTTATTTACTGCTAGGATTGTTTAATTTTTTTAGGTTGACAAATTGCATTTTTAATTTTCGATCATATATTACGTGTTAAAAATAAAAACTGAAACAAAGCATATATCTTAAATTAGTTACAAACGTTGAATTTCAAATTTTAAAAGATTTATTCTTTTGCTTCATAATTAATGTGTACCTTCATGTTTGGTATTTTACATAAGACATAATAACATCTTACTTGCAGCATTAAGTATCGACTAAATATTAAGTATAAAATATCTTCCTATAGTATTAAAAAATATTAAAATGTAAAATGCAATCCTAGCTTTGGATTCTAATATCTACCATATTTAGTATTAAAAAAATAAATTTTCTAATTATTTTTAAAATCTTTTAACTATTGGATATTTACCGTTTGACCGATGGGCTGTAAAAATTAATTTTTTAATATTTAGACCAAAAGCTTCATATCTTTTTTATATTCATAACCCGTCTTCATGTCTGTTTGTATGATAAATTTTAGGCGTAAGTTTCCTTCCTATCATATTAACAATAAATATTTTATATCTTGGTTATTTTAAACTTCACATCAATTCAATCTAATAAAATTTTTTGTCCTTTAACAATGTAATTATTCTCTATTATCAGCATCAAAATTAGTGCATCACACCTCCGTAAATCAATAAGGGTTAAGTCATTCGCACATTTTTATTTTTATTTACTGTACATAAATTGATCACTTTTGTTTTGTGAAAATTATTAGTATTCTATCGAGAAGAGATGTGACATATTAAAAATTTTTACCATTATATGAAATTGGACTAAATTGAATAGTATATTTCATTTTCTTCTTTAAAATTCCTTTTATATAAAATAATTTAAATCTCCTTCGATAGAAATCAATATATATTTTTAAGTTATTAATTTCATTCAATTTTTAATATAGAATGTTAATTATAATAGTATAATTAGAGAATTTGATTTCGAAAATATTTTTAAAAATCTTTTATTTATTTTTCCATTAGGGTCTTTTGGATATCGAACACAAATCTATATAATTGAGGAATTCAAATTTTTTTAGCTTTTAATGACTGTTCAATAGATAGGGGAATTATTTACCGATTTTAGTTTAATTTACTAAATTTTTAATTGATAAATATTTAAATATCACATAAAAAGTGCCAAACACTGTAAAGAAAAAACTAGGATTGAATCAATTTCAGTTAATCATTAATAGGAATTTACAAAATTTTAACCGATTATGAATACCTCGTTCTCTATAAAAAAATATAGCTAATTCAGTTGAAATAACTAAAATTAAAAATATACTAGATTAAATAGAAAAGATTTATGCCTTGTTATATTCCACTTTTGGGTGGGTTAAACATTAGGCTTGTTAAAAGCAATTCTTATTCTCAACCATTACCTGTCATAAAACTTCTGGTTATTCTTATCCATTCATGCAATATCTATCTTATGTTGTCGCGCTTATAGTTAACAGACCCAGTCTGCAGCCTTTGCACATATAAGGATCACTTGACCCGCATACGTGTGTCCTCAAAGATCCAGGTGCAATGGAAAATCCAGATTAAAACGTTCCATTAGTATCTTAAAATATCAACTAATTCCTTAAATTAATCTGTGTCTCCCGCTGGTGCCATAAACACGCCCATATAATCAAAGATTATCTTGTTAGTAGTTATCCGCCGAATATCGGCGGCGTCTGATTGTTGCACGATAATATGAATTAAATTTTTTGGAATTCCCGTTACTTATTCACTAAATACTGAGTTTTTAATTGAGACTTGATAAGAATCCACTTGCTGCAGGACTAAAATAATTTTTCAAATATAAAATTCTAGAATTTTTAAAATAATGGTTTAATGTTTATCATCGATGGGAATATTCCGTTCTTTTCGTAATTTCATAATTTGAAAAAAACGAATAACAAAATGTTAATTTCACACTATAGTTGAGGATAACAAAAATATAAAATCGTGTGATAATGTAATATTTTTTTTGCTATTTCTTTTGATATGCTTCTATTTTCGGTGAGAATAACCTGATACTAACAAGGGTCGCCGAGTCCAGTACTATTGTACCAGATTTAATACTTTATAACGCTATCGATAAAAGTTGTTAATTTCCTTGATCTGGCACAACAATCCAATATACTTAATTAAATTACATATAATATTATAAATACCAAACAAGAATTAATGATATTTAAGTAGATTAATAAT
This sequence comes from Sphaeromyxa zaharoni, assembly GCA_001455285.1. Classification (NCBI taxonomy): domain Eukaryota; kingdom Metazoa; phylum Cnidaria; class Myxozoa; order Bivalvulida; family Sphaeromyxidae; genus Sphaeromyxa; species Sphaeromyxa zaharoni. The sequence goes on from LDMZ01007564.1 coordinate 17,121, forward strand.
GTGGCTTTGTAACCATTACTATACCTATATTTATCATTATCTTTTGTGTATTTGTTCTTATACCACTGTTTAGAATACTATCTTTCCTCTCACAGTTCTGCAAACAATCAGTGTACACCAGTGGGTGGTATAATTCGTTCAATGTTTTTATTAAAAAAAATTATTTTCTACTTTATAATATTCAAAAACTTAACTGCATCCATTTAACATCTTTTACCTTCTTCAGTATTGAGGCTGAGAAATGTCTTAGAGATGACGATGTAACTTTTAAATATTAGCCCAAGTATAACTGATAGTTAATAATTCTGATTGCATGTGACTAAACAAGGTATGATTCCTGTATTTGATTTAGTACATTAAGTAAAGTACTTGTAACAATCTTGATTAAACTCTCTCCCTGTAGATGACAAAGATATTATTATTAACTGGGTATATCGCTTTACGCTTATCCTAATAACTAAAATAAAGAGCTAAGATTACTAAATATCGGTGGTAAATTTTAATATTTCATTTTTATTTACACTATCAGCTTCTTCGGCAGATAATATAATTTGTATCTGCCGATCCCAAGAATAATATGTTTACTAAAACAAGCGTTCCGTAACAACTCGAAGCAATCAAAAGAAAGATATTTAAAAATGTAGTTTTGATATCTTCATTTTAGCGTATCAAATTTTTCGAATACTTTACCAGAGTATATATCAGATGTAACAAATTAAATAAATTTAGAAACAATTCAGAGATAAAAAAATGTTTAAATCCTCTAACCATACTAAAATTTATAACAATGATATTAAATTCTTTTCCCCTACACCACCTTTTGCTTTAGTATTAACATGCTTGGAAAGAACTTCGTATAGAATTTTTCCACATTTCCTCTATAATTAGAATCTTTAATTTTTGACTTTGATAAGTTGTTATTTTTACAAAAATATAATTTAGGTATGAAAAATAGGTAATATTTTCTCGAGGGTTGATCTAAGACACAAATATTAGCTGGCCAATAACTAATCTAGCATGTTTTAAACATTATAATTCATATTTATTAAAGGTAAATACAATAATTAGAGAATATTTAGCTAGTTGAATTGTATTTGTGTAAAACATAACTAAAATTTCTGTCAGGAATCAAATTAACACTTAAGATAGTTATATTTTTATTTATTACCACCTTTATAACAAATATTTTAGAATTAGCATATTTTTTTAAAATTTAGATGATAAAAACAAATATTGTAAATCTACGTGATTTTTATCCAAATTCTGTCAGATTTCTCTTCACAATATTTTCTAAAATTGAAGGGGGTAAATTCTTGTCCATCAAAATTGTTCCTGTAACTGTAAAAGATCCCCAGAAGGGGTGCAAAAGATACTTGCAACAACTTTTGTCGAGTATTTTGAAACCAGCATTCTCATATACTCGATCAGTTTCATATACTGTTAATGAATTTTGATCTGAACAATTATTCTGATCACAATCAAAAAGTAAAAATTCGTTCATACAAAGCGCGCAGTATGAGGGTTTATGTAATCGCACGTAACCCCAACTAAACGTAGCTGTTTACAGATTATATCAGCCATAATGATGAACTAATTAAATTATCCAACACTTAAATAACCGCTTGCCTTTTCGTAGAAAAATATTCTCTCATTTTCTGCAGCTTGGGACCAGTAGATGGTATTAAATTTTGTTCTCCATGAGAAAACCATCAGACGAACATCTTCCATAGTTGTTGATCCGATACACCTCACATAATCTCTGAGGAATAATCTATGTTTCCCAGTGGGTAAAAATATTCTTGCTTCACATTCAACTTTTGAAGAATTGATCAGAATTAAATCATTTGTTTGGAATGTTTTGAACTACAATAACAATTACAACGTATCTTGGACTATGATACAGATTCAAGTTTTCGCTCAAGGAATCTGGGTTCATCCAAATTTAGTGATTTAAGAGTCTCATTACTGTTCAAACCTACTGATAGCATTTTTTCGTCAGTAATATTCTTCTGATATATAAAACCTATCAGAATTAAGTAGCTAATTTTTCGAAAATATTTGCTACGAAATAATAATGCTTTTCACTTACTGGAAGCTTCTAACGATAAATATGCACAAGATTGTGGGATCCTCCGATTATTTATGACTTTTGGTATTTTCGTAAGGCTCTTCATTCTCGGTTGAGTAATTTTTAAAGTTAATCGGCTTAAAAACGGTCAATCTCAAATCAATCTTGCGCCATGGAGGACTTGGCAAGAATATTTCGATTTGTTAATATTCGGGTTACACAATTATGTAGTTTCTGTAAGTTAGTTTTTTATTTTGCTAAGAAAAAGTCTAAGACTTTTTAGAACAAAAAATACGAAAATTTTATTTTTATGCCAAAAATGTTACGGTATTATGAATTATTTTCAAAAAATGATGAAATATATGAGGTATCTCGTGGGCTACCTTCCTGTTTTTATGAATGTTGTGAACATGGACCTCGGACAGGGTTTCGAGTCCCGGTGCCATTAATTGAAAATGATTAATACAATAAAAATTATAAAGTCTATAACATACAAACGTGTTAATGTCAAGAAATTATCCGTCCTCCGTAGCCGCCCGCATATACAAAGATTATGTTTGCACGACAATATGATTTTACAAATTTCGAACATCTGTTAAAAATACTTGTTTAGGAATAATTAATGGACGTTGATTGTATGGTGAAAAACTTTTAATAGTTTGATAAATACATTTTTATGATAGGTTGTGGGATTCAAACTAACTTTCATAATTATTTTGACTCTAACTTCTTTTGCTTACATCAGTTGCATACAAATACTATCTTGTAAACATGCCATAATATAAAGATTAAAATCTACATCATGTTAAATTTTTAATTCTATTAAAAAAGATAGAGTATTGTTCAAAGTCTTCTATTGAAAATTTTATCAAGGATTGTATCTTTGTATAAATATGGATAATGATTTTAGGAGCATCTAATATATGGGTATAAGAAACTCTTTAGGTAAAATATTTCAAAATATAATACACAAAAACAACATAAGAAAATATATTAATTCAATTATGTTAACTAGTCTTCAATTATATTTTCTTGATGGTTACGGTTAAAAATTTAAAAAATAACACTTGATTCGAATATTAAACCGCAAAAAAGATTTATAATTATAAAATATAGTTTTATACTGCCAATTCAAATTAATCATGAATTGTTCCTATATTGACGTATTCGAAATCTATCCAGATCATGAGTGGTGACAAGTTTATACTTTAAACAAAGATCGCTTAGTTCATTAAATCATAATAGGATGATTGGAATTTCCATTCAACTAAAGGCTTCAGAATAAACAATCAAAACCAGAATGATTCCAGTTTATCAGGCTCCTGTTCTGTACAAAAGATTATATAATTCATGCAAATAATATTGGTTTTATTTGCCTGATTGATATAAATTATAATGTGAATTCACGATAAGATATTCCTACACTCCGATGAGGAGCTCTCCAATTATCTTAGAAAAAAGTTTAAAAGCGAATTCCTTCCAGCTGATGGAATATACTCTTAAAAATAGCAATTTTTAATCATTTAAATTAAATTATCTGTACTTTAACTAATGTCTCTTCTAGTGTAACTCCTTCCCCCGTCGTTAGTATAGGACAATATGTTTCAAAACAAAAAAAATATTAAATTTCAGCTATAATATATAAAATCTTTGGATAATTTTTAATCCAAGCGTAACGAATATTTTGTGAACTTAAAATTACATATTTTTTAAGAAATGTCAAAAAATTCAAAAATAAAAAAATGTAGTCGTTAAGACTACAATTCCATATTTTTATATTATATAACATCCCTGTAAATGATCTCGATATGGATAAAATATTTTTAGGAACTTTCACCATATTTGTATATTTAGCAACACTCAAATGCGAGAAACGCTTTTAATCTCGTATATGGGTGTCTGTATGAAGCGGGTTAGTCGATTTTCTTCTTAATGTGGATGTATTTTAAAGCTATATAATATCCTAACTAAGTAAGATCATCGATTCGTTATCTTACAAATCTGCAAATGCTTACCAAAGTTGACGCCAGTTAATCCTACGCCTGTATCCCTACGGACTTTTACATAGTGATTTGCATGTGGATTAAATAGTTTAACCTATGTGAGTAACTAACCCTTAATCTTCATTTAAAGGTTAAATTCATAAATTGTGATATACCCGTTTCAGTAAATAATATTCACCCTATCACGATGTCTCTATTACTAAGCACAGTACACAAGCCTGTATTGGCTGCATGCCGTCTGCTTAGTTCAATTTAACTCGTAATTATACACTCAATACATTGCTGCTCTTCTAGGTAACTCGCATATTTATCGATTGACTTGAAATATAAATTTCTTTCTCAGGAACACTAAAATCTTAAACTTCCTGCAGTACCCTCAAGGATGATGACCATTTTTAATAAAATAATTAAAAACAAATAATAAGATGATAACTAATTCAAAAATAAAAGCAAAATTATTTTTAACCGTCACGCCACAGGGTGAGTTATCGGCTTTTATATTCCCCTGTGGTCTGGTTCATATGCTTACCGCATCACGTTTTTCATCAATTTTATATATATACAGCAAAAATTATCAAATTAATAAAATATTTACATTATATTCCTTTTACTAACTTATATGAATAAATATATAATTTGGTTGTATTTACATTGTTCTTCACTATTGTATCAGTACCTCCTGTAACGATTTTATATAAAAAAACAAGCCTGTTCCGTTAGGTTCAACATATATCCTAATTATTAAGATTTGTGCGCTGCTGGTTTGCATTTAATCCTTCAATTTTTTATAAGGTTTGGGTGTATGGGTTCCAGGTTTAATAGAAAATACAAATCAGAAAATCAATTCAATAGATTATCATGTATCTTGTAAATCTAAGATACACCTAGCCAATGCAATGACACACCATAGTTTTGTACTTAGTACATCGAATAAAACCTAATACCTACTAAAAATCATATACATTGTATTAAACCATTGGATGAACTCGAAAATATAAAAAACTGTATTTGCAACAGTTGCTGGTGGAAGAAGAAAAAATTCTAGCATTAGCTTAATGTTTTGTAGGATTAAATATTGGTAATGCATGTATTCATGTCACCTTATGGAAATAATTCCATAATGAGCTTCTACTCTTAGAAAGACAGCAACGCGTTTATGTTAAATAGTATCATCAAAGACAAGATTTCATGTATAATTGGCGGCCATAAATGACCTTAAAAAGGTGTTAATAATCTGTCGGACACATGCAAGCGACATAAGATCCGAACGGTTGTTTGCAAGTCGCAACACGATATTTTTACATTAAAATAATCTAAAGCTATAGCAAGTACCAAATATAAATTTTAATTAAACTTGTACATTAAGATATAAAATTTTTACGTATTTTGATAGTCTTGTACTTTTAATTAGTATTTGCACGCTCAATGCTACAATCGAAGAGAGCGACTGGACGTATAATTTTAGCTAAATATATCTTCAAGGGCTACAGATTTTCAAATCATTTAAATCAGTAACAAGCAGATGCAGTTGCGTCTCTTGGGATGAATCCGAAAGTTTTAAATTGTAGCGGAATAATAAGCCTCTGAAATATGCCAGAAAAAAATTTAAAACTGCAATGATTATGCGCATTAAATAGCAAAAAATAGAAACAGATTATGTTGAGGGGACAGAGTACTTCATTACTACTAAAACCAAAGAAATATTTATAAACCGTTAAAGATAGCGAGAGTATACGAAAATTTAAGAATAACTGTATATGTTATCTTCCAACAATTGAAATGATTACCTCGCTTAATTTTAGTAAATTTGAAAAAAAACTCCATTCACATCAGTTTTATGTTTCTTTCATCTCAAACTGTAAAAATTTATGAAATCTATCCAAACTTCTTTTCATCTGTCCTAAATTAATGACACGCAAGGAATAATTCAGATTTAAAATATTTTTTTATATCCGTAACACATTTATCAAAAGTTACTTTGATTATGATGCCTTGACGCAATACATGAAGCAGAATTTTTCATGCAATCTGCCCTTCACACAGAAATTCAAGCATAAATTATTATAAATGGAAAACCTTTGTAGTTTACATAAATTATATCCTCAATATACCAGGAATTTACAGATGTTGTCTTATTACATGGTCAAGATTTATTCCAGCTATTGCACAAGCAAAGGGCTATAGCGATAGTCAAATTTTAATAAGCCGCTATACTGAACAAACTTATTATATTACTCAAAAATATATTTTAGTCTGGACTCAATCATCAGCTTAAAATTAACAATTAAATGGGCAAATATAGATTCTAAAATATTAAATGTATAATTTCACACAAATCAGCGTGATCGGATAATAAGTCAACAATACGCTATCATTCAGCTGTATTGTAGATAACATGTACATTAATGATGATTAGAACCACGGCAAAAATGTTCTACAATTCTGGAAATAGGGGGATCAACAAGAAATGGAGGAAACCATGTTATTTGAAATATTACACACTGGATGATTTCTTTGAGGGAGAGATAGTATTACATATTCAGTTAGTTTAGTATTTTTAGTTCATGTTTGCAAGCTTAATGCTACGCAGTTATTAGCAGGTTTCGTAAATATATATTTTTCACGGGATATTGATCCACGTTGGGATACCGAAAACCTTACTGTTATAACCCTCTTAACTACCGGGACCAGGAGTAAGCCGACGCAGTAAACAACGTGATCAAAATTAATAACGCTGTACATTATATATATACTATTTATACTTCACTAAAATAAAATATTAACTTTCCATGAGGTAATCGAAATTTTAACGTGATTCAGAGACTAAGTGAAATGTTATTTCATAGGTATAGGGAGTCATCATTTCAATATTAACTTCTTGAAGAATTTCCTTTACTTCTTAAAGCTGCTTCTCTGTAATGGAAGAATTGATGCCTACCTTGCATATAAGTTGAAAGTGTTAGTGAAAGGATCCCAAACAAGGATGATTATACGGTTCTGTGTTTTTCCTCATAGATGATGGGATAGCATCGTGATGCGTTAATAATTTGTACTTTGAAAATTTTAAAAAGTTCAACTTTTGTACCTTATGAATCAAGTATTGCAATAAATTTATAAATAAGAAAAAACGCAGTTACAAAAATTTTGCATCAAAATTCAGAAAGTACATCAGATCATCACCATCTGTACGTGAGATTTTAATTTTTGTTGTAGTATCATTCTTGGAGGTTGGGGGATTAGATTTTTCACCTTAACTTACAACAAAAGTAAGGCTCTAAGTCCACTCTTATTTGTAAAAGCCCGTAATTTTATTGACGATTTGAGGACGCGAAGAACTCTATGTGCTATTGGGGTTGACCTTCGTAGCTTAACTTCATAAATCATCAAGTTTTTATACAATTCAGGGCATTGTAGGACTTCCAATAGACTTGCAAGGGTATCATAGATCTGGTACCCACCTCCTTTGAAATTATTTTCATGTCCATCGGTCGTAATGCTTTTTAAAGTTTTCAATGCCGACCTGGTTCATTTGCTGCAGAAACTATTCGTATTTGACCGCAAGTATAGGATTTGAACAATCGAAAAAAATCATTCAAATGTGAAGACTGGCCAGAGACATGGTCTAATACCGGAATTTGTTGAACAAAACCATATTTTTTAGCAAAAACTTCGCATCAGGAATGACTTGACGAAAAAACCGTTCCTAGCCACGACCAGGGATCAACCGCCAAAAATGCCCCCGGGGGGAATTTTTGACCGTTGATGAGAATAAATTTTTTAAAACAATATATAAAATAAAAATAAATTGTAAATCAAGCTTTAATAAAATTCAGGCAAGCTTTAAAGAAAT
>LDMZ01007578.1:0-15700 GCA_001455285.1 Sphaeromyxa zaharoni
TTTCTGGTTCCTTGAATACTTAAAGTGCTTCTCGTCAACTTACACACATTTCTAAAGTCAATAAGAAAGGTTCTGAGGTACCCTCGAGGGTATTATCCGGTGCCTGATACACCGTAGACATGGATTTAGAATTTGTACTGTGAGGAAACATAATAGTTAGATATATTTCTAAGGTGGTTTTTATTAATACCCTAACCAGCACTGTCCTGCCGCCTGGCAAACGTCCTGTGATATTAGTTGCTGATTTGGTGGCCACTGCACATTCATTCATAATTTAGAATAAGGTTCGTCATTAGCTTCAATTTCCGGCTAAGATCCTAAAATAAGCTGAATGGTGTGTCAATAAACAGAGGATTTTATTCAAAATGTTATATGCTACAGTGCATTAAAAATGACGTTTATTTGATTTCAATCATATGAACGTGGTAGTCAGCTGATGGTACTGTCTTGTCTTATACATCTGTTGTAAAATTCTAAGTTAAATCCCGTTGCCATTTGACCCATTATTTTACCGAACTACAAAGCATGGTTTAATTGCAAATTTAGCTGAAAAATATAAATAAATAGCAAAAAGTACTTTCACTTATATTTGAATGAATGTAAATAACATTTCAATTTATTTCGTTGGCTTTAATACTTTTTCAATTACCTGTATATACACGCAGGTTGTTTTTATGCGAAAGACAACCTTAGAACTACAATTGCAAAAGTGAGTCAATTGATGCATCTTTGGACCGAAAAAATTAGAATTTTTCTTTTCATATACATAGAAAGCTGTAAATTATGCAATTTTATCATTTAGTATTTATCCTTTAAAATATTTATATATTTTTGCAGCAAATATTGGTTCTATTGCATTTACAATTCTGTTAGTATTTTGGAAAATAAACAAGAAACAAAAAAGCTCTGTGATAGTTGTCGTACAGACTCGTCACGGATCGTCAACGATAAATACATTTGAAGGCGGCGGTGGAGGGGACCTGCGATAATTATTATTAAGAGTTAGTTTGTATTTAATTACTCTGATTATCTATGACGTTGTTTGAATCATTTATGAAAACTGGTCAACCTCCTCGAGGGTACCACAATAGAGTTGCACTTTTATAGTTCAGTTAATATTTTTCACCTATATCCCTTCCAATGTATAATTTTATTTTTCTAAATAAATTTAATTAAGCTCACTATTTGTGATATAGTCACAGATATGGTATATTATGGAAGTTATTTGCTATGTTTGTTTTTTTCATTTATCTTCAGTATAAGCATTTTTTCCAAAACTTTCATGAAATTATATATAATTAAATTTATTCTTTCATGACTCAATCTTCAAATTATTAAAAATAACTCAGCGCATTTTTTATTTTTGAAATCTTTCATATTATCAACAAATTTGCCGCTGTCATTACACGGCTACTTTAGAAAAAGTTAATTACTGTATTCTTCAAAATAATTTCATAAAATTTTTTTTAGAATATAGTCATGTAAATGTCATCACTTAAAACGATCCAAAGTCAACGTAATATTATACATTAGAAAATTACTTTTAAATACAAATTGCGATAAATATATAATTGCCTCATTGTTCTGACCACATCGTAGGTTGACCACCTCTGGAACATTGCACAATTTTATGGTTTTTTCACAGTATCTGGCTTATAGGATACATCACCTTATAATATTTGTATATCTTAATGCATTAAAAATTGTTTTAGTATAAAATATTTTAGAAAAGAATGGAGACTTCCGTAATGATTAAAATAATATCAAGATAATATTGTGAATCTAATATTAATCTGAAAAACGACTATTTTATAAAAAATAATCAAAATTATTATTTTAATTTTAATACCTTTTTTCTAAAAAAGTATAATTTTTATTTCGAAAATCAGATACATTAAAATAAGCTATCTATGTAAAGGATATGATACATAAGATAATTGTGAAACCAGCATTTTATTCCATGTATTCAGCCACACTTTTCAACTGAATTTGTAAATTTCAGTACAATATTCTTTAATTATTTTACAATACTCCACTATTAATTTGAATTATTTTGAACATTGTCTTAGCTCTTTCCAATTGTATTTTTTTGTGAAATCGAAAATATTTTTGCGTTACACTTTACTGAGTGATAAAAATTTTTGTTAAATTCCTTCACATTATTTGTGTTCCTATCATTTGTATTTAGCACTAAAGAATACCAAAATCATAACGTATCTGTAAAAATGGGTTTTATCCTAGGTGAACCGAGATAATTCCCGATAAACGTATACTCGATATAGTCTAGCAATAGAAAAAGAATTTTCTTATTTCTTTGGTAAATCATTAATCCGATTAGAGATTTTAAAGATACATAAATATCAATAAGAGAGGCAAACATGAGTGAATCGAAGCTATTTGACTAAAAGTGCAAACAATCTATTTTCTAAAACAGTTTTAATATTTGATATTCCTTTTGAATCTTTAATCAAATACACCGACTTAAATATGAATAACAGTCCACAACATTGTAGTTGGTCAAGTTAATTCTAATAAACCCAATTTCTTGGGTTTCAAAGTATAATAATATTTTTTACTGATTGACGGCAAAAACAGTGTTATTTAATAATTCGAGTGACTTATAATAATCAAAATAAGATTTTCCTATAAATAATGCAAAAACACATTTCATAGCTACTCTGTTATGAGCCTCATTTATTTTATGTTGTGGAGTAAACTGGATAGGCTAAGGATAAATTTTCATTACAAACCCGTATTGCAAAATGGCTCAGCACTCTATGCTTCCGACCGTGGAAAATATAAAATTTTTTCTATTTTGATCGAAGTTTTCCCAATATAAGAATCACTCTCTAATAGTGATTTTGGATATTTTCAAGTAGGACCCTATTTTCTGCTGTTAGCGGGTTTGATAATAATATTAATTGAACGAAATTATGTACTCTTTGTACTGTTCCTTTAAGGGTTTTATTGATGGGGGAGCTTTGCTACAGTCACATCATTCATTTGAGAAACGTTTTAAGAACTCATCTTTTGTGATTTCATTTAATTTTCTTTTTATATAGATTCTATTTTGTTTATGACAACTGGAATTCACTGCTACAACATTGAGAACATTGTAATGATCTATGTCTTCGTTTACTATAATGTTGTATTGTAAATAACAAAAAGCTTTACAAAAATATTTTGTCACTTGCAAATTTCGTAAATAATCCTATTTTCATTTGATTTATAGTCACAGAACCAGAAATTGTTTTATACCATTAAATTGTTATCTTTTGAACTTTCTATATATTTCATATGAGGTCGATTCAGGTCATATAAGAAGTATTTTATCATCATAACTGAAGTTGCAATTATATATAAATAAAAAAATATATACCGACACTAATTATTTTTCCTGATTATTGTCGAAAATTTGTTTTTAATCTATTGTGCTAAGCAAATATTAACGTTCCTTCGTATAATATGTAAATCTTTGTTTTAAATGAAATTGTATTTTTTGGTTGAAGATAAATTTGGTAATGATTTTAGGAATATGTTTCTTTAAGGATTTTTAAAATATATATTAAAATTCTCCATTTTTTTACGGGATTTGCTAAAAAGGGATAATTTCTGATAGAAAATATATAATAAATTCTATTTTAAAAAATAAAAAGGCTCTTAAAAGCTTCGAACAAACTCTGGATTTATGCATGAAGAAGTTCATTTGAGAGAATTATCCTGCGATACCAGGGTAGAAATCAAAAATTTATAGTATCTGAGAGGAAATAATTAAACTTTGTCACAACAGGGCACGTTTAAATTTAATATTTAAGTTGTAGCGAATCTCTGACATATATATCACCGAGAGTGTTAGAAATTTTCCGAATATATATTTGAATTAAATTATCAAAATATGTATGGTTTGTTTTTTATCTTATATTTTTCAAACTTGCAAAAATTGAAAATAATGCAAAATTCGTTATTCAAAAATTTTGTGAAACTTAATAAAAGCTATACTCTTTATTAAACCTTGATTTTTCAATACTTATCCCTAATCGTATATTTAAAACATACAACTTTATGTTACAAAAATGAATATAGTTAATATGATTAAATCATATCCTAAAAAGTAAAAATTTCTCTGATTGCCACACCGTATATTTAAAGTATTCGAACTAAAGAGGTGAAATCCTTTTTTAGCGTTTACACCTATGTTGCGTTTAGTACATAACCAATTTGGGGCAAGACACAATGAAATGTCTAAAATCATAAATCTCATAGAGTTATTGCTGCAACGGCTTTAAGACGAGGATTCCTACCACCAGAAATAAATGGAAATTCAGCCGGGCATAAGCATGTAATTCCGGTTCATTTTAAGAATAAAGGAGAACATAACAGATCAAACAATAAGCTACACTTAACTTTACCTTGGCAGAACTATGGAGCAATGGTCAGATTACTGATTATGAACAAAAATATTCTCATTAAATATATCATCCCTAACGAACAAAGATGAATAATGCTTTTGAAAGATCAAACAAACAGGTTTTTAGCTTCTTAAAACAGAGGAAACGTGGCACATTAATTATTTAGCACTAGCAATAAAAGTATCGTTTAGTCTACAATACGTGATAACAATATACTGTGTAGCTGAAGGCGGAATAACGTGATCATTAGACTTTGTATATACTGGTAATTTAGTAGATTATTGGGTTGAGGTTATAGTCGAAAATAGTATATTTACTATTTACTCTCGACAGATATCAATATATTTTGGGATAATAGTTCGATTAAGTAAAGTCGCCACTCGGGTGGAACTTATATATACGGTGATGCGTTTTTGTAGGAGCTTGTAGAAGCATTCAAGTGTTGTTAATACTGTTTAAATTTATCTTGCATGCATACTGGTATTCTTCAATATTCTAACCACATCTGTTGTACTAACATACCTGACACCATGTTGCATGAAAACATTTTAAAAATCCCTTGATTACAAAATACATCTTTTATCTAGAAGTTATTGAGCTTATTATAACCCTTACACAAGTGTAAGCCCCTATTTTTTGGAATTAGAGTAATAAATGAGGTTCAACTGGGCTTAAATTAGATCATAATGCCTTTTGATATAGATTATTCAGCAGAATTTTAAAATAGGGTTTATGTAATGAATGGGAATTCTTCGATATCCTTGATTAACTGTGAGAAGTTTACCCATATGATCTTATATTTCTTTCCATCGTATATACCCACATCCCAACTACAATTGACATTAATTTTCCCCAAAATTCAAATAAGCTACTCGAAACGCTTATTATTATGTTAAGTGAAAATAAATTTGGCATCCGTTTCACTCCACTATTTGTAGTTCAACTCATGAACCGTGCATTTGTATCTCCGATAATAGGTGTAAAGCAATTATTACATTTATCGTTACCTGATTAATAAATGATATAAACAGAGTTCTTTGGGAGATAATTTACACCTAAAATTTATAAAAAATACCAAGTAACGCTGCTACCAAAAACTTATGTTTATATCCACGTTTTCAAAATACAATATAAAAAAACTAATCAATTTATCATTAAAGGTGAATAATTTATTTATATTTGTTTAAGATAAAAAGGGACACTATCGAACACTTTGTATTACTAATTAAGTCATGACGAATAATTAATTGAGTAGGTTGAATCAGAATCCACGATTTCTCGAATTTTTTACCCAAAATATACGCACATATTCAAGTTTTTTAACTTGTATTAAAGCATACTTATTATCATACTCAGTTTAGGATATCAAAAATTCATTAACATTTATGGTCACAAGATAATTACTTTCGAGTACCAAATTAAATATTTTTTTGAAGAGTACCGTATATACTCGCATATAAGACGAGCTTAGAAGTACAAAATACAATGCTGAAATCAGGAGGTCGGCTTATATGCGAGTATATACGGTAAATGACAGGGATAATTTTGCCACCAGGACTTAAATAGGTTCAAACATTCAGCAGTCGAATACACCAAATTGTAATGTATAATAAACATGTTATTAATAATCTAAAAGTTTGTAAAATTATGTATAACTCTATATAGGAAAGTTAAAATGGGAGGGTTTTAAATTCTGTACCAGGATTAAAACATACCCGAATAAACGACCAAAGAATTTTGTGTAATAGCAAGGCCAAAATCAGTTACATTTGATTTTTTTCATCACCAATCCTTTGGATGAAACAATGAGAAATAGCTAAATCCATTTAAACATAAATGAAAATTTTCTCCAATTTATATTTTTGATCGCTCTTTTGATGAATTTTATATTTCAATATGTGATAAAAATTGTATCTGAAGTGAATATGCTACAAAATAAGTTTGTTGCTACTGAAGAATGGATTCAAAAGTTGGCACCTTTAAGAATGAAGTAAAATAATTTACTTAACGACTACAAATGGGCTGGCTTTGGAAAAGCTAGCCATGTTAGGCATCATTGTAGCCTCAGAAACATTAAGTGAAGTTTTTATTGTAAAGTGAGTCATGTAGAAGTTGTGTGTTTCTCAAAAGTCCCATGTAAATTAAAAACCGTTAACAGCCACCGTTACTAAGCCTTATATATGTAACGAAAATTTACCTTTTATTAAAATTCAAAAATCTTCCCTGAATAATTTTAATAGGATTGGTGCTTTAGATAACTTTATGTCATAAAGCCGGTACAAAAGCCATTAAACGCTTAAATTAACACAAACAGTTTCAGTTTAGAATCTGTTACGAATCATGAAATAACTACCATTAGAATATTTTTAACTAAAACAAACAAGCTTGCTCGTTAAAAAAAACGATTTTAATCTTATTTAACTGCAAACCTTGAAGGAAAATAAAAGTTGATAAATAATCGATAGGTTGCCTATAAGAACAATAAAAATACAATCCAAAATAAAGTGAAAAAGCTATCTTGAATGAAACGTATGATTTTGAGAACAAGCACAATGAATTATGTTAAAAGGCTCTGAAGCATGTGTTAATTGGAATTAGGACGTCTCAGAAGTGTTAAGTTAATCATTAATTTCAATGAAACCGCAAAAACGCTGTTATTCAGGTCCTTGGCTGTTTTATTCGTACTGCAAGGGACCTAAATATAGCTTTAGATAAGTGTAGAGAAAATGGATTTTATAAGTCCATTGAATTCAATGATTATAACACACCAGCGCTACCAGCCATAAAGAAATCTGGAGAAACTCGAGTATGTGATGATTACAGTGTTACTTTCAACCATGAAATCCAATATCATAGATTTCCTTTAATGTTGCTGGATGAATTAATACAAACACCTAATGTCGGATTCATTTCCTCATAGATTGATCCTAAGACGCATAGAAGCAGTTTGAGATGGAGAGGAAAATCAAATTAAATAAACTTTTAGAACATATAGAGGTGTATTGCTTAAGAAATGAACAAGATTTGGCAAAAAGTCATTTCAAGTTATCTTTAAGAAATGATTTAAAATTTAGCGCCGATATTAGTGGAGCTGTCAATTACTTAAATAATATATTAGTCAATGGAATCAATGCAGAAAATCACTAAAAGAATTTAGAAAAATTATTTACTAGTTTAAAAAATAAGAACTTAAGATTCATGTTATAAAAATGTTCATTTGCACTAAAAATATCACGTAGGCTTGATACACCATTACTATGTGTGAAAGGTTTTCACATCGTCGAAGCATAAGTAATTTTTAAAGCATTAATAGTTCTAAGAGTGTCCAAGAAACTAGTTCATTTCTAGATCAATGCAATTTTACAATAAATTTAATGAAAACCTATCAACTATTGCCTAATCAATTTACTTCGTAACATGGAAACATGATACATAGAGAAATATAGAAAAGCCTTTACAAAACAAAAAATAAATATTTATTCAGAAACACTTCTGGCTTGATTGATCCAAACTAACAGATTGGTACTTCTTGTGATGCATCAAAATTGATATTGGTTCGTATTATTTCTTAGATACATAAATAATTAGTAAAAACCATTTTTTTAATGTTTGAATAACCTATCGTTAATGTAGAACCACGTTCTTTTATGTACAAAGAAATACGGAAAACTTACGAATACAAGCTACCGTATTGTTAAATTATCATTCAATTTTTTCATGAAGTCACAATACCCATTATCCTGTCAATAGCTAGGATCTCGTTGCTTCGATCCTCGGAAGAGAATATTGCAATGTTTTATAGGGTCAGCTTCATTAAGGGATGATCCTGAATCCGAAAAGATATTCTTTGTGGATTGTTTTTATTCACACAATCCGTTAAAGTAAGCATAAGATGATGATCCTCTTATTCAAAGAGAAGGGATAGCAAATATTGATCTGAGGAATTTTTATTATTACCTCTATGATCGCCTTTTCACTCTAGTGAGCTGTCATAAGTCTCTGCTATAGTAATTGGGACCAAATATACCTAAACCATCATTGACAGCTAACGGACTTGCTATATGTGAACGTTCTACAGCTCAATCGGATTAAGAGATAGAATACAGAACTAAAAGAAACACGGTAACGTTGACGTAGTCATTATTCTTTTATCTGAGCCAGACGCATCGTTCGATTTGGAGAAGGACTGCATTGATTAATGCATATATGTTAGCTGAGCAGTTGAATCTTAGGTTAAGAACGAAAACAAAAAAAATATCAAACAGTTGTTAAAATATGATCCTGTAATATCAATAACCATTATTTATACAAATGAAGGATGAACATAATTGTGTCTAAAAATCTGAAACGAATCAAGTCTCTTAAAGATTCTTTATCAGTAGCTAATTGATCTCTTCTTTATGGCCCTAGACTATAATTATACTAAAAAAAATGCAATTAGATGTCACAAAGATGTTAAAAAATGACCCTTTGGGGTAATGAGAATGTAAAAGCTAGTCACTTATCTGTGCAACTGATAAAAATTAATCAAGACATTGAGTTAAAGTCGAAAACTACAATATCTGAGGGTTTCAAAATTCATCCAAAGTTAATCTTTGAAAATCCATCGAGTAGGATACCCATATCCATAAGCGGCATCATAAACTTCAGGGGTTAAACCGGTTAATAGTAATTGATGCTTAAACGAAATATACTTGTAAACATCAATAAATATCAGATAAAAAAATTGAATCCTCGAAGTATTCCCTTATTTTTTATATCATGACACAATTGCATTCGATGATGCACCTTGATCAATCCTGATAAGTTTGAAAATTGATATGGAAAAAAGAATTATCAATCCAACTTGGCACTATATAATCCAGCATTGAATGTGTCAGCAAGGAGTTTGATTAATGCCTTCAAGCATTTGTTGAAAAAACAACAATAAATGTTGATCCATCACTACAGGAATTCCTTACGCAGTATCAAAGGACTCCAACTCTCTTACGGACTCTTGCCAATTTAGTTACTAAGTAATTTTCCAATTACGGTTGAAGATAATTCTGCCCAACTTTACCTACGAACCATGTTACGAGAGTAAATATTGAAACTTTAGCTTGTACTCCGGTGAATATAAAGCTAAAGAATTTAAACATCATGGTCTAGCAAACAAATCAATATTCATCGAAGAAACAAAATAGGAAAATGTTTTTTCATCTTTTAACAAATGTGAAATAAACTATTTGAAGTAAAACTCGTACAAAGCAGAAAAAATTTTAAAAATAGAGTAATTACCTGAAAGAAAAACAAAAAAACACGTATATTCGAAACAAAACTAATGCTACTACTGAGAATTACTACGTACACTTACCGGTGAAAGAATCTAATGACAAAAATTTCTTATGTATTCAAACTTCCAATGGATTTAAGTTGTAAATTGGAACAGTAATCGAAACAGACCAATATAAAAAATATAAAAGTTCAACGGTCAAATCTCGGGACCATCAGTATGTAGATCACCCAGAAATCGAATTACGGGTGTAAAATATGAAAATGTATTTCATATCAATAAGTAAGGTGATCTGAATTAGCAACAATAATCCAGTTCATATACCACCATATCACTGTAAATAGGCATAAATAATTAAGATAGTCAGGATATCAAATATATTCACATCCATGGTTCTAATAATGAAACAAGTGACTTCCACCCTGTCCGTGTTGTCGTTTAATCCTCAAATTCAGGGATAGGAATGCATATATCACTATGTAGAGATAACAACATATAGTTAAATTTTCACAAGGGATAGAATTTGCTTTCATTTAAAAGAGAAAAATTCTTCATCCAAATATCGAGGTTTTCTATATAACTATAATTAAGGATTTTTCCACCAGAAACAACGATCCTGTCGATTCTGCCACTTCTTCCCTTGTTAGAGCCATGCATATGAGTAGATATGATAGTTGAACTACCCAAATTATGCGCAAAATTTTTGTAACTCCACTCCCTCTGTTGAAAAGGTCATTTCTTTGTTCCTCACACAAGACAATCCTTCTTTTCGAAATTATCAATTTTATATTTTGTTAATGTTGCCTAATCTGGGATAGGTTCTTATTTACAATCCATTAAAATGTATTTTGAGCACATAAAAAACCTTAGCATTAGGATATGGTGTCATAAGAAGGGATTGACTATATATTAAACTGTTTGATCTTGTGAAATAATGATTATGCTTGTAGAATAATTACTTCGATTAGGATAGGCGGGCGGTTTAATTCGTTAGTTAGGTTTTATGGACCATTTGGATTGTATTACACTGCTCTTCATCCCACGACTTTTAGTAACTCTAAAGATGTGAATAAGTCAATTATTAATAGAATTATTTCGAAATATGTGGCACTAAATCTGTTTTTTGACAATGCAACCATGGAGTCTGCCTCAAAACAGTTGTGAAGTTGAGATCCATTACTATTTTTAGCCACGTAGGAGTTATCAGAGTTACCAATTGATTTACTTATCCCAAGCATACAAATTTGGAATTTATTTTTCCAAAATATCTGGACGAAAATGATAAGTCAGTCGAACTCGTTTCAGCACATATGACATTTCATCTTCTATCTGATACGTACGAATAAATGTTCTATTTCAGTGTCGCATGCAAAATCTATCTAAGTAACTACGAACATCTACGAAAACGTTACATTCAGTACCTTTAATAATGAATCACATCCCACCCGAACTATATCAGTCACTATTTCACCATTTTGGGTCATCAAATTTCCTAAATATTGTGTAGATTACTTAAAGCAATCACCATTTGTATTTAATATACATACATTTTACATCTGATGTGTTAAACATGTGACTAAGGGTAAATCATATTAATCGGAAGTTAGTGGATATTAAAAGTGCAAACAAATAAAAAATGAGGGACCTGACTTGACGCAGGTCACTACATTCGAACATGGATAGGAAAGTAAAAGTAACAGACTGTAAACTAAGACTAAAACGAAATTGTAACATTATTGTTAGCTATCAAGGTAGTTCAGGAGTCTTTACAAACGTATTAGTTGGTTGCAACAGCGTGATGAACGACCTCAAAATCCCTTCGTTTGCCAGAAAATCAGATTTTGAAACTTGGTTCAATAGGTTCCAGGTTATTTCACTAGCTTCATCATGGGAAAAAGCCAAACAATCTTTAATGATCCTTACTTGTCTTGATGAAGAGGTTTTAGAAGATTTTTTAAGGCAGGATTTCTCAACAGTTCTACCCTCCACGAAAAATTTATCCCTAACACCCTCTTCCATGAAAGAATTGGGAATATCTAATGATATTGTCGTACATTCCCGACAAGCATCGTAATATATTTTAATGACCACGTTGCATGCGGCAGCGGAGGATTTTGATAGTTCTTAAAGTTAGGTAACAGTTTTATTTTATATAATTTAATGAATCGTGTGTTTAATGAAAACAACGGTAAGTCCAATCCCAAAGGACTAGCTCGGTCCCGCTTCGTGTTTGTTTGCCATATACTGACTGGCAACCTACCACGGAAGTACGGCAGATATATTTTCCTTGGCATATTGTTCGTTCAACGAATTGATGCTTCTTCCTGAGCAAGAAATATTTCAATTCAAAGCTAAGATAGAAAGATTACTCTCAACAGCGATGCCTGGATTGGAACAAGGAAAATTTATATTTTTGATATCTCAAAAGCTACTCTCCAGCTTACCACCAAATTCGTCTATTTGACTATGCTGATCCTGATATGATATGTATGAAGGCTCAAATTCTCTTAGCTACGTAAAATAATAATCAAAGCCTAGTGTAAGAGGACTGAATTTGTAACACTACATCAAGAACAAACGTGATTCTGTTACATTACAGAAGATTCCATTTCCGAACTGCCGCTATCGATCGAGCGATTAGGAAAGGTGAAGGATGGTTCTTCACGTCAACAGTTAAAAAGTTTTCAAGTAGGTAGCCCGGAATACAAAAAATATGGAACCATTGGACATATTACATCACAATGCATGGGAAAAATTGTTTACCGAAACTGCAGGATGCAAGGACATTCCGATAGAATATGCACTTCTATTAGTAATATAGTAACTCTAAAAATATGTCTTCTTCAATTTCTAAAATTTTATCAAAAAATAGCAGCATAAAAGTGTTGTGGATTTAATATTTAACTTTATACGTAATCGTATACCACCGATTAGCAGCAAACTTACATGTGCTTCTTCGAGTTATAACATTCGGCGACAAGACAGAAAATATGGATTCTGAAATTTCAAAATTAATTCAAATGCTGTCCAAACAGCTTGATTCACAGGAAAAAAGTTTGATGAAGCAAGCTGAATTACAAACTCAATTATTTGAGAAAATGACACCGTCATTGTTAACATACCAAAAGCCAAACGATTGGAAAAATACAAACTTCGCTTCATTCAATCCAACTTCAGAGCTGTGGAAAGATTACTTATCAAGATTCAATACCTTCATCCATGCAAAATCGATAAGGGATGGTAAGATACCTTTGGTTTTCCTAGTAAGTCAAAGCATTGACATCTACAGCCTTCTTAAAACAGCCTCTCAATTTACCGAACCAAAAGAGATCGAAAACTTTGTATGGAGGAGATAGTACAAATAATGTGTCAAAGTTTTGATTCTCCAAAATTCGCAGTTAGGGAACGTTACAAATTCTTTACAGAATTAAGAAGGAACGAAGGTGAATCAGTGCAAGAGTAAGGCGAAAGGCCTCCACATGTGATTACAGTTCAATTACTGACCCCCTTGATGAAGCTCTTAAGACAGGTTTTATATATTCTCTAAACAACAAAACAGTCTTAAAAAGCCTATTTTACAAGCCTGCAGACATGTTAACTTTCACCAGAGCGGTCGAGATAGATTCAGAAATAGAAGATGCTACGAGTACAGCTAAAGCCCAGCTGAAGGAACATTATTCCAATGACGTTAATAGGATAAGCAGAGAGAAGACTGAGCCAAAGAAAAAGATGCATAGAAATTTCGTCACTTGTTTCAGTTGTGGCAAAAATGATCATCACAGGAATGAATGCAAATTCAGGACATATACATGTAATTTCTTTGGGAGAAAATGACACTTAAAAATTGTATGTAAAAAGAAGAATAATTAAAAATTCACAACAAAAATTTAATATAGAAGAGACTCAATTGGAACTATGTCTTTTAGTAGACTTTGGCTCGTCACTTTCGTTAATTACATCTACGATAATTTCAGATCTCAAGGTACCAAATTTAATAACCTTCTCTTGTCTCCAGACGGATCAAACATGGACGTTGATGATGTTCATACCTTAACATTAAAGACTGATTCGTTATTGACAAATTTGAATTTCATGGCTGTTGCCAACCTACATTTCGATATGATCTTAGGTAGGGATTTCCCAGAAAAAAATGAACTGATTATCGACATTAAATCCGATAATATTATCTATCATAGAAAAGAATATGTTATGGCTGCAAAGGATCTAGAATTGGATATTAATTCCGACCTGAATTTAAATAATAAAGAAATCCTTATTGGTTTATTAAAAAATTTATCTGAGTGTTTTTCAACAAATAGCTACGACATTGGATCATGTAAACTTTTTCTTCATTCTATTAATACCGGAAATTTCCCAGCGGTTGCCTCAAAACCATACAGAGTTTCAGGTAATCTGTATCCAGAATTACAGACACAAATTAAGATGGAAATGAATGGTATTAAAGTATTTCATCTAGTCTTTGATGTTACCCCTGCTTTCTTGTAAAAATAGGTTAATAGCAACAGGTTTTGCGTAGAATACAGGAAACTGAATTGAGTAACGAAAAAACATACTTATCAAGTTTTAAATGTTGAAGATATTTTGGATAAGACTTTTTGAAAAAGATATTACTCAACCCTCGACCTACAATCATGATATTGGCAATGTCAGCTTGATGGGAGAGTAAAGAAAAAACTGCTTTCTGTCCCTATAAAGTTTATGAATTCATAATGTACTTCCATTCGTACTTTGTAACGCACCCAGTTTTCAACGAACTATTGACAAAGTCATAGGTGATCTTCAATTTAGCTCAGTTTATATGGATGATATTATTATATATTCTGACAGTTTAGTGGAACATGTTCGTCATATTATAGAGGTTAATGAATAATGACCTATAGTTGAAAGCTAGTAAGAGCAATTTTGCCCTTCATAAATTGAAATTTTTGGGTTATGTTATATCAAGAGCAAGAGTAGATTTAGACAAGAGTGCAATAAAAGCTATTCTAAAATGGAATAAGCCTAAAGGCATCAAGGAATTTCAGTCGTTTCTTGGATATGTAAATTTCAGTCACAGGTTCACCCAAGGTTTTGCAAAGATTGCGGCTCCATTAAATAGACTTGTTCGTCCCAATTCTGTTTTCCAATGGGAAAAGGAACACCAAATAGCATTTAAGACCTAGAAAAGATATCTAACTAATATTTTGTAAGAGATTCACAAAAAATAAATTAAACCTCGATATAAACCTTAGAAAAAGGGATTCAGAACCAATGAAGAGGACCCTGGATAAGATACGTAAATTTTTGCAATTTGATAATGAAAAAGCCGCATAAAATATACAAACAAGGGAAATATCGTAAATAATCAAAGAATTAGTGACGTTATCATATCGTACTATTTTTCAGATTTAAAGGTATAAATTAGCTGCACATAAACCTCAACTAGATTTTTATTTTATTGTTTTATTTGTATGTTTCGTTACATATTCTAACACTTTCACGATCAAATTTCACCAAGCCCTTTATTCTACAGTGTGACGCCAATGAAAAGGTAGTTTGGCTGTTCTTCCATAGAAAGATAAAAGCGGTAAATTGTATTTTATAGGATTTGCAAGTAAACTTTTGGATAGCTGTTAGCGTAAATATTCTACGATGGACAAGGAATGTTTTGCATTAATATTTGGAGTTCGAAAATTTCGCAACTATCTGTATGACCCTAAATTTGTATTTCAAATAGATCACAACCCGCTAGATCTAAAAAATATGAAAGATCCCTACGGTCGTCAGTCAAGATGGCAGATGGAACTTAAGGAATATGACTATTCAGTTGAGTACATTGCTGGAAAATTAAACGCTATAGCAGATTCTCTTTCATGTTTGATTTCGGCCGCAACTTTTCTATCCGTTTTAAATATAAAACAAAAGCAATCAAAGGATTCCATTCATCCGTTATATAATCAATAGCTATCAAAAGGGTGTCATTATATCTGATAAAGACACTCATAATATTGCCAAATGC
>LDMZ01007579.1:0-15510 GCA_001455285.1 Sphaeromyxa zaharoni
GAATATGTAACGAAACATACAAATAAAACAATAAAATAAAAATCTAGTTGAGGTTTATGTGCAGCTAATTTATACCTTTAAATCTGAAAAATAGTACGATATGATAACGTCACTAATTCTTTGATTATTTACGATATTTCCCTTGTTTGTATATTTTATGCGGCTTTTTCATTATCAAATTGCAAAAATTTACGTATCTTATCCAGGGTCCTCTTCATTGGTTCTGAATCCCTTTTTCTAAGGTTTATATCGAGGTTTAATTTATTTTTTGTGAATCTCTTACAAAATATTAGTTAGATATCTTTTCTAGGTCTTAAATGCTATTTGGTGTTCCTTTTCCCATTGGAAAACAGAATTGGGACGAACAAGTCTATTTAATGGAGCCGCAATCTTTGCAAAACCTTGGGTGAACCTGTGACTGAAATTTACATATCCAAGAAACGACTGAAATTCCTTGATGCCTTTAGGCTTATTCCATTTTAGAATAGCTTTTATTGCACTCTTGTCTAAATCTACTCTTGCTCTTGATATAACATAACCCAAAAATTTCAATTTATGAAGGGCAAAATTGCTCTTACTAGCTTTCAACTATAGGTCATTATTCATTAACCTCTATAATATGACGAACATGTTCCACTAAACTGTCAGAATATATAATAATATCATCCATATAAACTGAGCTAAATTGAAGATCACCTATGACTTTGTCAATAGTTCGTTGAAAACTGGGTGCGTTACAAAGTACGAATGGAAGTACATTATGAATTCATAAACTTTATAGGGACAGAAAGCAGTTTTTTCTTTACTCTCCCATCAAGCTGACATTGCCAATATCATGATTGTAGGTCGAGGGTTGAGTAATATCTTTTTCAAAAAGTCTTATCCAAAATATCTTCAACATTTAAAACTTGATAAGTATGTTTTTTCGTTACTCAATTCAGTTTCCTGTATTCTACGCAAAACCTGTTGCTATTAACCTATTTTTACAAGAAAGCAGGGGTAACATCAAAGACTAGATGAAATACTTTAATACCATTCATTTCCATCTTAATTTGTGTCTGTAATTCTGGATACAGATTACCTGAAACTCTGTATGGTTTTGAGGCAACCGCTGGGAAATTTCCGGTATTAATAGAATGAAGAAAAAGTTTACATGATCCAATGTCGTAGCTATTTGTTGAAAAACACTCAGATAAATTTTTTAATAAACCAATAAGGATTTCTTTATTATTTAAATTCAGGTCGGAATTAATATCCAATTCTAGATCCTTTGCAGCCATAACATATTCTTTTCTATGATAGATAATATTATCGGATTTAATGTCGATAATCAGTTCATTTTTTTCTGGGAAATCCCTACCTAAGATCATATCGAAATGTAGGTTGGCAACAGCCATGAAATTCAAATTTGTCAATAACGAATCAGTCTTTAATGTTAAGGTATGAACATCATCAACGTCCATGTTTGATCCGTCTGGAGACAAGAGAAGGTTATTAAATTTGGTACCTTGAGATCTGAAATTATCGTAGATGTAATTAACGAAAGTGACGAGCCAAAGTCTACTAAAAGACATAGTTCCAATTGAGTCTCTTCTATATTAAATTTTTGTTGTGAATTTTTAATTATTCTTCTTTTTACATACAATTTTTAAGTGTCATTTTCTCCCAAAGAAATTACATGTATATGTCCTGAATTTGCATTCATTCCTGTGATGATCATTTTTGCCACAACTGAAACAAGTGACGAAATTTCTATGCATCTTTTTCTTTGGCTCAGTCTTCTCTCTGCTTATCCTATTAACGTCATTGGAATAATGTTCCTTCAGCTGGGCTTTAGCTGTACTCGTAGCATCTTCTATTTCTGAATCTATCTCGACCGCTCTGGTGAAAGTTAACATGTCTGCAGGCTTGTAAAATAGGCTTTTTAAGACTGTTTTGTTGTTTAGAGAATATATAAAACCTGTCTTAAGAGCTTCATCAAGGGGGTCAGTAATTGAACTGTAATCACATGTGGAGGCCTTTCGCCTTACTCTTGCACTGATTCACCTTCGTTCCTTCTTAATTCTGTAAAGAATTTGTAACGTTCCCTAACTGCGAATTTTGGAGAATCAAAACTTTGACACATTATTTGTACTATCTCCTCCATACAAAGTTTTCGATCTCTTTTGGTTCGGTAAATTGAGAGGCTGTTTTAAGAAGGCTGTAGATGTCAATGCTTTGACTTACTAGGAAAACCAAAGGTATCTTACCATCCCTTATCGATTTTGCATGGATGAAGGTATTGAATCTTGATAAGTAATCTTTCCACAGCTCTGAAGTTGGATTGAATGAAGCGAAGTTTGTATTTTTCCAATCGTTTGGCTTTTGGTATGTTAACAATGACGGTGTCATTTTCTCAAATAATTGAGTTTGTAATTCAGCTTGCTTCATCAAACTTTTTTCCTGTGAATCAAGCTGTTTGGACAGCATTTGAATTAATTTTGAAATTTCAGAATCCATATTTTCTGTCTTGTCGCCGAATGTTATAACTCGAAGAAGCACATGTAAGTTTGCTGCTAATCGGTGGTATACGATTACGTATAAAGTTAAATATTAAATCCACAACACTTTTATGCTGCTATTTTTTGATAAAATTTTAGAAATTGAAGAAGACATATTTTTAGAGTTACTATATTACTAATAGAAGTGCATATTCTATCGGAATGTCCTTGCATCCTGCAGTTTCGGTAAACAATTTTTCCCATGCATTGTGATGTAATATGTCCAATGGTTCCATATTTTTTGTATTCCGGGCTACCTACTTGAAAACTTTTTAACTGTTGACGTGAAGAACCATCCTTCACCTTTCCTAATCGCTCGATCGATAGCGGCAGTTCGGAAATGGAATCTTCTGTAATGTAACAGAATCACGTTTGTTCTTGATGTAGTGTTACAAATTCAGTCCTCTTACACTAGGCTTTGATTATTATTTTACGTAGCTAAGAGAATTTGAGCCTTCATACATATCATATCAGGATCAGCATAGTCAAATAGACGAATTTGGTGGTAAGCTGGAGAGTAGCTTTTGAGATATCAAAAATATAAATTTTCCTTGTTCCAATCCAGGCATCGCTGTTGAGAGTAATCTTTCTATCTTAGCTTTGAATTGAAATATTTCTTGCTCAGGAAGAAGCATCAATTCGTTGAACGAACAATATGCCAAGGAAAATATATCTGCCGTACTTCCGTGGTAGGTTGCCAGTCAGTATATGGCAAACAAACACGAAGCGGGACCGAGCTAGTCCTTTGGGATTGGACTTACCGTTGTTTTCATTAAACACACGATTCATTAAATTATATAAAATAAAACTGTTACCTAACTTTAAGAACTATCAAAATCCTCCGCTGCCGCATGCAACGTGGTCATTAAAATATATTACGATGCTTGTCGGGAATGTACGACAATATCATTAGATATTCCCAATTCTTTCATGGAAGAGGGTGTTAGGGATAAATTTTTCGTGGAGGGTAGAACTGTTGAGAAATCCTGCCTTAAAAAATCTTCTAAAACCTCTTCATCAAGACAAGTAAGGATCATTAAAGATTGTTTGGCTTTTTCCCATGATGAAGCTAGTGAAATAACCTGGAACCTATTGAACCAAGTTTCAAAATCTGATTTTCTGGCAAACGAAGGGATTTTGAGGTCGTTCATCACGCTGTTGCAACCAACTAATACGTTTGTAAAGACTCCTGAACTACCTTGATAGCTAACAATAATGTTACAATTTCGTTTTAGTCTTAGTTTACAGTCTGTTACTTTTACTTTCCTATCCATGTTCGAATGTAGTGACCTGCGTCAAGTCAGGTCCCTCATTTTTTATTTGTTTGCACTTTTAATATCCACTAACTTCCGATTAATATGATTTACCCTTAGTCACATGTTTAACACATCAGATGTAAAATGTATGTATATTAAATACAAATGGTGATTGCTTTAAGTAATCTACACAATATTTAGGAAATTTGATGACCCAAAATGGTGAAATAGTGACTGATATAGTTCGGGTGGGATGTGATTCATTATTAAAGGTACTGAATGTAACGTTTTCGTAGATGTTCGTAGTTACTTAGATAGATTTTGCATGCGACACTGAAATAGAACATTTATTCGTACGTATCAGATAGAAGATGAAATGTCATATGTGCTGAAACGAGTTCGACTGACTTATCATTTTCGTCCAGATATTTTGGAAAAATAAATTCCAAATTTGTATGCTTGGGATAAGTAAATCAATTGGTAACTCTGATAACTCCTACGTGGCTAAAAATAGTAATGGATCTCAACTTCACAACTGTTTTGAGGCAGACTCCATGGTTGCATTGTCAAAAAACAGATTTAGTGCCACATATTTCGAAATAATTCTATTAATAATTGACTTATTCACATCTTTAGAGTTACTAAAAGTCGTGGGATGAAGAGCAGTGTAATACAATCCAAATGGTCCATAAAACCTAACTAACGAATTAAACCGCCCGCCTATCCTAATCGAAGTAATTATTCTACAAGCATAATCATTATTTCACAAGATCAAACAGTTTAATATATAGTCAATCCCTTCTTATGACACCATATCCTAATGCTAAGGTTTTTTATGTGCTCAAAATACATTTTAATGGATTGTAAATAAGAACCTATCCCAGATTAGGCAACATTAACAAAATATAAAATTGATAATTTCGAAAAGAAGGATTGTCTTGTGTGAGGAACAAAGAAATGACCTTTTCAACAGAGGGAGTGGAGTTACAAAAATTTTGCGCATAATTTGGGTAGTTCAACTATCATATCTACTCATATGCATGGCTCTAACAAGGGAAGAAGTGGCAGAATCGACAGGATCGTTGTTTCTGGTGGAAAAATCCTTAATTATAGTTATATAGAAAACCTCGATATTTGGATGAAGAATTTTTCTCTTTTAAATGAAAGCAAATTCTATCCCTTGTGAAAATTTAACTATATGTTGTTATCTCTACATAGTGATATATGCATTCCTATCCCTGAATTTGAGGATTAAACGACAACACGGACAGGGTGGAAGTCACTTGTTTCATTATTAGAACCATGGATGTGAATATATTTGATATCCTGACTATCTTAATTATTTATGCCTATTTACAGTGATATGGTGGTATATGAACTGGATTATTGTTGCTAATTCAGATCACCTTACTTATTGATATGAAATACATTTTCATATTTTACACCCGTAATTCGATTTCTGGGTGATCTACATACTGATGGTCCCGAGATTTGACCGTTGAACTTTTATATTTTTTATATTGGTCTGTTTCGATTACTGTTCCAATTTACAACTTAAATCCATTGGAAGTTTGAATACATAAGAAATTTTTGTCATTAGATTCTTTCACCGGTAAGTGTACGTAGTAATTCTCAGTAGTAGCATTAGTTTTGTTTCGAATATACGTGTTTTTTTGTTTTTCTTTCAGGTAATTACTCTATTTTTAAAATTTTTTCTGCTTTGTACGAGTTTTACTTCAAATAGTTTATTTCACATTTGTTAAAAGATGAAAAAACATTTTCCTATTTTGTTTCTTCGATGAATATTGATTTGTTTGCTAGACCATGATGTTTAAATTCTTTAGCTTTATATTCACCGGAGTACAAGCTAAAGTTTCAATATTTACTCTCGTAACATGGTTCGTAGGTAAAGTTGGGCAGAATTATCTTCAACCGTAATTGGAAAATTACTTAGTAACTAAATTGGCAAGAGTCCGTAAGAGAGTTGGAGTCCTTTGATACTGCGTAAGGAATTCCTGTAGTGATGGATCAACATTTATTGTTGTTTTTTCAACAAATGCTTGAAGGCATTAATCAAACTCCTTGCTGACACATTCAATGCTGGATTATATAGTGCCAAGTTGGATTGATAATTCTTTTTTCCATATCAATTTTCAAACTTATCAGGATTGATCAAGGTGCATCATCGAATGCAATTGTGTCATGATATAAAAAATAAGGGAATACTTCGAGGATTCAATTTTTTTATCTGATATTTATTGATGTTTACAAGTATATTTCGTTTAAGCATCAATTACTATTAACCGGTTTAACCCCTGAAGTTTATGATGCCGCTTATGGATATGGGTATCCTACTCGATGGATTTTCAAAGATTAACTTTGGATGAATTTTGAAACCCTCAGATATTGTAGTTTTCGACTTTAACTCAATGTCTTGATTAATTTTTATCAGTTGCACAGATAAGTGACTAGCTTTTACATTCTCATTACCCCAAAGGGTCATTTTTTAACATCTTTGTGACATCTAATTGCATTTTTTTTAGTATAATTATAGTCTAGGGCCATAAAGAAGAGATCAATTAGCTACTGATAAAGAATCTTTAAGAGACTTGATTCGTTTCAGATTTTTAGACACAATTATGTTCATCCTTCATTTGTATAAATAATGGTTATTGATATTACAGGATCATATTTTAACAACTGTTTGATATTTTTTTTGTTTTCGTTCTTAACCTAAGATTCAACTGCTCAGCTAACATATATGCATTAATCAATGCAGTCCTTCTCCAAATCGAACGATGCGTCTGGCTCAGATAAAAGAATAATGACTACGTCAACGTTACCGTGTTTCTTTTAGTTCTGTATTCTATCTCTTAATCCGATTGAGCTGTAGAACGTTCACATATAGCAAGTCCGTTAGCTGTCAATGATGGTTTAGGTATATTTGGTCCCAATTACTATAGCAGAGACTTATGACAGCTCACTAGAGTGAAAAGGCGATCATAGAGGTAATAATAAAAATTCCTCAGATCAATATTTGCTATCCCTTCTCTTTGAATAAGAGGATCATCATCTTATGCTTACTTTA
This sequence comes from Sphaeromyxa zaharoni, assembly GCA_001455285.1. NCBI lineage: Eukaryota > Metazoa > Cnidaria > Myxozoa > Bivalvulida > Sphaeromyxidae > Sphaeromyxa > Sphaeromyxa zaharoni. The sequence continues at coordinate 6,885 of LDMZ01007579.1, forward strand.
ACGGATTGTGTGAATAAAAACAATCCACAAAGAATATCTTTTCGGATTCAGGATCATCCCTTAATGAAGCTGACCCTATAAAACATTGCAATATTCTCTTCCGAGGATCGAAGCAACGAGATCCTAGCTATTGACAGGATAATGGGTATTGTGACTTCATGAAAAAATTGAATGATAATTTAACAATACGGTAGCTTGTATTCGTAAGTTTTCCGTATTTCTTTGTACATAAAAGAACGTGGTTCTACATTAACGATAGGTTATTCAAACATTAAAAAAATGGTTTTTACTAATTATTTATGTATCTAAGAAATAATACGAACCAATATCAATTTTGATGCATCACAAGAAGTACCAATCTGTTAGTTTGGATCAATCAAGCCAGAAGTGTTTCTGAATAAATATTTATTTTTTGTTTTGTAAAGGCTTTTCTATATTTCTCTATGTATCATGTTTCCATGTTACGAAGTAAATTGATTAGGCAATAGTTGATAGGTTTTCATTAAATTTATTGTAAAATTGCATTGATCTAGAAATGAACTAGTTTCTTGGACACTCTTAGAACTATTAATGCTTTAAAAATTACTTATGCTTCGACGATGTGAAAACCTTTCACACATAGTAATGGTGTATCAAGCCTACGTGATATTTTTAGTGCAAATGAACATTTTTATAACATGAATCTTAAGTTCTTATTTTTTAAACTAGTAAATAATTTTTCTAAATTCTTTTAGTGATTTTCTGCATTGATTCCATTGACTAATATATTATTTAAGTAATTGACAGCTCCACTAATATCGGCGCTAAATTTTAAATCATTTCTTAAAGATAACTTGAAATGACTTTTTGCCAAATCTTGTTCATTTCTTAAGCAATACACCTCTATATGTTCTAAAAGTTTATTTAATTTGATTTTCCTCTCCATCTCAAACTGCTTCTATGCGTCTTAGGATCAATCTATGAGGAAATGAATCCGACATTAGGTGTTTGTATTAATTCATCCAGCAACATTAAAGGAAATCTATGATATTGGATTTCATGGTTGAAAGTAACACTGTAATCATCACATACTCGAGTTTCTCCAGATTTCTTTATGGCTGGTAGCGCTGGTGTGTTATAATCATTGAATTCAATGGACTTATAAAATCCATTTTCTCTACACTTATCTAAAGCTATATTTAGGTCCCTTGCAGTACGAATAAAACAGCCAAGGACCTGAATAACAGCGTTTTTGCGGTTTCATTGAAATTAATGATTAACTTAACACTTCTGAGACGTCCTAATTCCAATTAACACATGCTTCAGAGCCTTTTAACATAATTCATTGTGCTTGTTCTCAAAATCATACGTTTCATTCAAGATAGCTTTTTCACTTTATTTTGGATTGTATTTTTATTGTTCTTATAGGCAACCTATCGATTATTTATCAACTTTTATTTTCCTTCAAGGTTTGCAGTTAAATAAGATTAAAATCGTTTTTTTTAACGAGCAAGCTTGTTTGTTTTAGTTAAAAATATTCTAATGGTAGTTATTTCATGATTCGTAACAGATTCTAAACTGAAACTGTTTGTGTTAATTTAAGCGTTTAATGGCTTTTGTACCGGCTTTATGACATAAAGTTATCTAAAGCACCAATCCTATTAAAATTATTCAGGGAAGATTTTTGAATTTTAATAAAAGGTAAATTTTCGTTACATATATAAGGCTTAGTAACGGTGGCTGTTAACGGTTTTTAATTTACATGGGACTTTTGAGAAACACACAACTTCTACATGACTCACTTTACAATAAAAACTTCACTTAATGTTTCTGAGGCTACAATGATGCCTAACATGGCTAGCTTTTCCAAAGCCAGCCCATTTGTAGTCGTTAAGTAAATTATTTTACTTCATTCTTAAAGGTGCCAACTTTTGAATCCATTCTTCAGTAGCAACAAACTTATTTTGTAGCATATTCACTTCAGATACAATTTTTATCACATATTGAAATATAAAATTCATCAAAAGAGCGATCAAAAATATAAATTGGAGAAAATTTTCATTTATGTTTAAATGGATTTAGCTATTTCTCATTGTTTCATCCAAAGGATTGGTGATGAAAAAAATCAAATGTAACTGATTTTGGCCTTGCTATTACACAAAATTCTTTGGTCGTTTATTCGGGTATGTTTTAATCCTGGTACAGAATTTAAAACCCTCCCATTTTAACTTTCCTATATAGAGTTATACATAATTTTACAAACTTTTAGATTATTAATAACATGTTTATTATACATTACAATTTGGTGTATTCGACTGCTGAATGTTTGAACCTATTTAAGTCCTGGTGGCAAAATTATCCCTGTCATTTACCGTATATACTCGCATATAAGCCGACCTCCTGATTTCAGCATTGTATTTTGTACTTCTAAGCTCGTCTTATATGCGAGTATATACGGTACTCTTCAAAAAAATATTTAATTTGGTACTCGAAAGTAATTATCTTGTGACCATAAATGTTAATGAATTTTTGATATCCTAAACTGAGTATGATAATAAGTATGCTTTAATACAAGTTAAAAAACTTGAATATGTGCGTATATTTTGGGTAAAAAATTCGAGAAATCGTGGATTCTGATTCAACCTACTCAATTAATTATTCGTCATGACTTAATTAGTAATACAAAGTGTTCGATAGTGTCCCTTTTTATCTTAAACAAATATAAATAAATTATTCACCTTTAATGATAAATTGATTAGTTTTTTTATATTGTATTTTGAAAACGTGGATATAAACATAAGTTTTTGGTAGCAGCGTTACTTGGTATTTTTTATAAATTTTAGGTGTAAATTATCTCCCAAAGAACTCTGTTTATATCATTTATTAATCAGGTAACGATAAATGTAATAATTGCTTTACACCTATTATCGGAGATACAAATGCACGGTTCATGAGTTGAACTACAAATAGTGGAGTGAAACGGATGCCAAATTTATTTTCACTTAACATAATAATAAGCGTTTCGAGTAGCTTATTTGAATTTTGGGGAAAATTAATGTCAATTGTAGTTGGGATGTGGGTATATACGATGGAAAGAAATATAAGATCATATGGGTAAACTTCTCACAGTTAATCAAGGATATCGAAGAATTCCCATTCATTACATAAACCCTATTTTAAAATTCTGCTGAATAATCTATATCAAAAGGCATTATGATCTAATTTAAGCCCAGTTGAACCTCATTTATTACTCTAATTCCAAAAAATAGGGGCTTACACTTGTGTAAGGGTTATAATAAGCTCAATAACTTCTAGATAAAAGATGTATTTTGTAATCAAGGGATTTTTAAAATGTTTTCATGCAACATGGTGTCAGGTATGTTAGTACAACAGATGTGGTTAGAATATTGAAGAATACCAGTATGCATGCAAGATAAATTTAAACAGTATTAACAACACTTGAATGCTTCTACAAGCTCCTACAAAAACGCATCACCGTATATATAAGTTCCACCCGAGTGGCGACTTTACTTAATCGAACTATTATCCCAAAATATATTGATATCTGTCGAGAGTAAATAGTAAATATACTATTTTCGACTATAACCTCAACCCAATAATCTACTAAATTACCAGTATATACAAAGTCTAATGATCACGTTATTCCGCCTTCAGCTACACAGTATATTGTTATCACGTATTGTAGACTAAACGATACTTTTATTGCTAGTGCTAAATAATTAATGTGCCACGTTTCCTCTGTTTTAAGAAGCTAAAAACCTGTTTGTTTGATCTTTCAAAAGCATTATTCATCTTTGTTCGTTAGGGATGATATATTTAATGAGAATATTTTTGTTCATAATCAGTAATCTGACCATTGCTCCATAGTTCTGCCAAGGTAAAGTTAAGTGTAGCTTATTGTTTGATCTGTTATGTTCTCCTTTATTCTTAAAATGAACCGGAATTACATGCTTATGCCCGGCTGAATTTCCATTTATTTCTGGTGGTAGGAATCCTCGTCTTAAAGCCGTTGCAGCAATAACTCTATGAGATTTATGATTTTAGACATTTCATTGTGTCTTGCCCCAAATTGGTTATGTACTAAACGCAACATAGGTGTAAACGCTAAAAAAGGATTTCACCTCTTTAGTTCGAATACTTTAAATATACGGTGTGGCAATCAGAGAAATTTTTACTTTTTAGGATATGATTTAATCATATTAACTATATTCATTTTTGTAACATAAAGTTGTATGTTTTAAATATACGATTAGGGATAAGTATTGAAAAATCAAGGTTTAATAAAGAGTATAGCTTTTATTAAGTTTCACAAAATTTTTGAATAACGAATTTTGCATTATTTTCAATTTTTGCAAGTTTGAAAAATATAAGATAAAAAACAAACCATACATATTTTGATAATTTAATTCAAATATATATTCGGAAAATTTCTAACACTCTCGGTGATATATATGTCAGAGATTCGCTACAACTTAAATATTAAATTTAAACGTGCCCTGTTGTGACAAAGTTTAATTATTTCCTCTCAGATACTATAAATTTTTGATTTCTACCCTGGTATCGCAGGATAATTCTCTCAAATGAACTTCTTCATGCATAAATCCAGAGTTTGTTCGAAGCTTTTAAGAGCCTTTTTATTTTTTAAAATAGAATTTATTATATATTTTCTATCAGAAATTATCCCTTTTTAGCAAATCCCGTAAAAAAATGGAGAATTTTAATATATATTTTAAAAATCCTTAAAGAAACATATTCCTAAAATCATTACCAAATTTATCTTCAACCAAAAAATACAATTTCATTTAAAACAAAGATTTACATATTATACGAAGGAACGTTAATATTTGCTTAGCACAATAGATTAAAAACAAATTTTCGACAATAATCAGGAAAAATAATTAGTGTCGGTATATATTTTTTTATTTATATATAATTGCAACTTCAGTTATGATGATAAAATACTTCTTATATGACCTGAATCGACCTCATATGAAATATATAGAAAGTTCAAAAGATAACAATTTAATGGTATAAAACAATTTCTGGTTCTGTGACTATAAATCAAATGAAAATAGGATTATTTACGAAATTTGCAAGTGACAAAATATTTTTGTAAAGCTTTTTGTTATTTACAATACAACATTATAGTAAACGAAGACATAGATCATTACAATGTTCTCAATGTTGTAGCAGTGAATTCCAGTTGTCATAAACAAAATAGAATCTATATAAAAAGAAAATTAAATGAAATCACAAAAGATGAGTTCTTAAAACGTTTCTCAAATGAATGATGTGACTGTAGCAAAGCTCCCCCATCAATAAAACCCTTAAAGGAACAGTACAAAGAGTACATAATTTCGTTCAATTAATATTATTATCAAACCCGCTAACAGCAGAAAATAGGGTCCTACTTGAAAATATCCAAAATCACTATTAGAGAGTGATTCTTATATTGGGAAAACTTCGATCAAAATAGAAAAAATTTTATATTTTCCACGGTCGGAAGCATAGAGTGCTGAGCCATTTTGCAATACGGGTTTGTAATGAAAATTTATCCTTAGCCTATCCAGTTTACTCCACAACATAAAATAAATGAGGCTCATAACAGAGTAGCTATGAAATGTGTTTTTGCATTATTTATAGGAAAATCTTATTTTGATTATTATAAGTCACTCGAATTATTAAATAACACTGTTTTTGCCGTCAATCAGTAAAAAATATTATTATACTTTGAAACCCAAGAAATTGGGTTTATTAGAATTAACTTGACCAACTACAATGTTGTGGACTGTTATTCATATTTAAGTCGGTGTATTTGATTAAAGATTCAAAAGGAATATCAAATATTAAAACTGTTTTAGAAAATAGATTGTTTGCACTTTTAGTCAAATAGCTTCGATTCACTCATGTTTGCCTCTCTTATTGATATTTATGTATCTTTAAAATCTCTAATCGGATTAATGATTTACCAAAGAAATAAGAAAATTCTTTTTCTATTGCTAGACTATATCGAGTATACGTTTATCGGGAATTATCTCGGTTCACCTAGGATAAAACCCATTTTTACAGATACGTTATGATTTTGGTATTCTTTAGTGCTAAATACAAATGATAGGAACACAAATAATGTGAAGGAATTTAACAAAAATTTTTATCACTCAGTAAAGTGTAACGCAAAAATATTTTCGATTTCACAAAAAAATACAATTGGAAAGAGCTAAGACAATGTTCAAAATAATTCAAATTAATAGTGGAGTATTGTAAAATAATTAAAGAATATTGTACTGAAATTTACAAATTCAGTTGAAAAGTGTGGCTGAATACATGGAATAAAATGCTGGTTTCACAATTATCTTATGTATCATATCCTTTACATAGATAGCTTATTTTAATGTATCTGATTTTCGAAATAAAAATTATACTTTTTTAGAAAAAAGGTATTAAAATTAAAATAATAATTTTGATTATTTTTTATAAAATAGTCGTTTTTCAGATTAATATTAGATTCACAATATTATCTTGATATTATTTTAATCATTACGGAAGTCTCCATTCTTTTCTAAAATATTTTATACTAAAACAATTTTTAATGCATTAAGATATACAAATATTATAAGGTGATGTATCCTATAAGCCAGATACTGTGAAAAAACCATAAAATTGTGCAATGTTCCAGAGGTGGTCAACCTACGATGTGGTCAGAACAATGAGGCAATTATATATTTATCGCAATTTGTATTTAAAAGTAATTTTCTAATGTATAATATTACGTTGACTTTGGATCGTTTTAAGTGATGACATTTACATGACTATATTCTAAAAAAAATTTTATGAAATTATTTTGAAGAATACAGTAATTAACTTTTTCTAAAGTAGCCGTGTAATGACAGCGGCAAATTTGTTGATAATATGAAAGATTTCAAAAATAAAAAATGCGCTGAGTTATTTTTAATAATTTGAAGATTGAGTCATGAAAGAATAAATTTAATTATATATAATTTCATGAAAGTTTTGGAAAAAATGCTTATACTGAAGATAAATGAAAAAAACAAACATAGCAAATAACTTCCATAATATACCATATCTGTGACTATATCACAAATAGTGAGCTTAATTAAATTTATTTAGAAAAATAAAATTATACATTGGAAGGGATATAGGTGAAAAATATTAACTGAACTATAAAAGTGCAACTCTATTGTGGTACCCTCGAGGAGGTTGACCAGTTTTCATAAATGATTCAAACAACGTCATAGATAATCAGAGTAATTAAATACAAACTAACTCTTAATAATAATTATCGCAGGTCCCCTCCACCGCCGCCTTCAAATGTATTTATCGTTGACGATCCGTGACGAGTCTGTACGACAACTATCACAGAGCTTTTTTGTTTCTTGTTTATTTTCCAAAATACTAACAGAATTGTAAATGCAATAGAACCAATATTTGCTGCAAAAATATATAAATATTTTAAAGGATAAATACTAAATGATAAAATTGCATAATTTACAGCTTTCTATGTATATGAAAAGAAAAATTCTAATTTTTTCGGTCCAAAGATGCATCAATTGACTCACTTTTGCAATTGTAGTTCTAAGGTTGTCTTTCGCATAAAAACAACCTGCGTGTATATACAGGTAATTGAAAAAGTATTAAAGCCAACGAAATAAATTGAAATGTTATTTACATTCATTCAAATATAAGTGAAAGTACTTTTTGCTATTTATTTATATTTTTCAGCTAAATTTGCAATTAAACCATGCTTTGTAGTTCGGTAAAATAATGGGTCAAATGGCAACGGGATTTAACTTAGAATTTTACAACAGATGTATAAGACAAGACAGTACCATCAGCTGACTACCACGTTCATATGATTGAAATCAAATAAACGTCATTTTTAATGCACTGTAGCATATAACATTTTGAATAAAATCCTCTGTTTATTGACACACCATTCAGCTTATTTTAGGATCTTAGCCGGAAATTGAAGCTAATGACGAACCTTATTCTAAATTATGAATGAATGTGCAGTGGCCACCAAATCAGCAACTAATATCACAGGACGTTTGCCAGGCGGCAGGACAGTGCTGGTTAGGGTATTAATAAAAACCACCTTAGAAATATATCTAACTATTATGTTTCCTCACAGTACAAATTCTAAATCCATGTCTACGGTGTATCAGGCACCGGATAATACCCTCGAGGGTACCTCAGAACCTTTCTTATTGACTTTAGAAATGTGTGTAAGTTGACGAGAAGCACTTTAAGTATTCAAGGAACCAGAAAATTTTTTTAACTGTTGATGCAACATATATTTGTTTTTTTAATACAATAAATAGAATGTGTTTTCATCACCTCATATTGATTTTGGCATCATTATGGAGTTTTACAAAAAAAAATTATTTGATAAGACTCTCGTTCGTAATTGACTAAATTTTAATTTAAAATGATCATTATACTGTTTCTAACAAAGCTATAGTAAAAGAAAAAAAAGCACTTCTGTTTACCAAGAAAGTAAATTTTTAATATCACATACTTTAGATATGTTCCTAAATTTAAGAGGATCCATTTCATTCAAAGGACCGTATTTCAATATACAGAATTAATTCCTAGTTATTTATATATA
>LDMZ01007627.1:0-11823 GCA_001455285.1 Sphaeromyxa zaharoni
ATTTATATTTGCTTTAAGCATTCGAAATGTCATAATGAAGAACCTCAATTTTTTTTAAAGAAAACTTGACAATTATGATATCTTTCTTGATAAAGCAGAAATTATTGACCCTTTATATTCTTAAAGTTTTATTGAATTAGATTATACAGAAAAAGTTGTACTTCTAAAACAAGCAAGTACATCATTTAATATTTCTGAAAATGTATTATTCGAGAATGTCAAAAAAGAGGAAAGTTCAGAGCTAAATGAAAATTCTGTCCATAAAAAGTCAGAGTCAACAAAGAATTATCTCTAAAAACGATTGTTATCAAGCCCTACAAATATTAATGGAATATTTCAACATACCAGATGTTTGGTTATGACGCAACCAATGGAAACAATAAATTTAGCAAAGAATTAGCTAAACACCTCACACAAATACACTTAAATACTTGATCGTCAAAAAATAAAGTTTATTTAAAAATTGGATTGCCATAATATAAATTTTTTTATCGATTGGTATGTTAGAAATAAATTTTTATTAAACATGTCTTTAGATTAAATTTTTCTAACCGCTAATTTTGGGGAATAATGAATAATTGGTGGTTAGGACAGACTTTAATGAGTATGTTTAAAGGAAAAGTGAAATTAGCATGTTCTTTCCAAATGATCTAGCTGGAAAAAATTATTTGACTAAATTGAATTACTTAGATAATAAAAATTACAGAAATAAAATACTTTTATACTAACACTTATTTTGAAATTGCCCATTTGGGTCGAAAAATTTAAATGTTTATGTATATAATAATTTGAAACATTAAATATTTAAAAATCATTATACTATCAGCTTTAATATCAGTTATTGTCCCAAGAACTATTTTTTAATAGGTTTCAGTCACACAATAATATTATTGAAATACTTATATTAACTTTTAATCATACCGAAACCGTTTCAAATAATAAACAAAAAACTTAAATGCTGAACTATTTATTATTAACTAAAGCTAATTACAATGAAGTCTATATTAGGGTAAAATGAGTTCACGGTGTCTTTAATACATATATGAAGGTTTTGTCATTTACTCCAAGTGACACAAGTGGGCAAGTGGAATGATACGAAAGAATATTTGGTTCCCCAATCCTTATCCGAGCCTGTACATCAAGAATATTAATACCATAACCTTCAATTATTGAAATAAGATCCTTAAAATATAAAAGTAGAACAAAAATATAAACAGAAACGGTGGAATTAGTTGTTACATTAGCGATCATTCTTTTACCATTTGGTATTCTAAGCCCAATAGTAAAATTTTGACCAGAATTGACAACATGACCTAAAATTTGTTATATGATATATAAATTTTATGCCATAATTTCCAATATTTACATTTGAAACACCTTTAGAAACTTGATCAACAGCTTCTCCATTATTTGGTTTCATATCATTAAACGCAGATTTCGAATATTTCGATTGTGGAGAAGACAATAAATCTCCTTGTTTTCTCTTAAAAGAACTTCGAACTTGTTCATTTCCGATGTAATTCTCTTGAATATCCATTTCAACATCCTGAGGCTACAGAACATTATTAAAGGTTAATTGTGAATGCTTAATAATTAAATATTTAAGTTGCATTACCTATTGAAAAGGTCTTAATTTGAACAAAAAACATAGCTCGCATAAAATCTAAGATAAAAGGTGGGCATAGCTTATTTTTGGATCAGATATTTAATAAGGACCTATCACGAATGAAAATCAATTTAATAATATATATAAAATAAAAAATGCGGCGTTAAGATCTGACTTAAGTCAGCATATATGTTGGATTTTTTATTTTAATAAACGTTACTAATGATAATAATTCCTGTATTTTTAATATAAAAAAATCATAAAAAAATAACATTGAATGAATGGTTAATTTTTTAATTTATTTACAATAAAGATATATATAATGTAAAATAGACCATGAATTGAATGTAATAGATTAAATTATTTCTGATCCAACTTCTAATTAAATAAAAATAAAGCACAATTTTACCTATCTATTAATAATTTTATTACAATTTAACAAGACTCTTCTGGAATTAATACCTTCATTTAACCCTTAATGAATATAAATATAATTAAATTGTTGAAATGTTTCGATTTTGAGAATAAATTAAATGGTCTATATATAAAAATTATTTAAAGAAAAAATAAATAGACCACATGAGGAGCCAAAATATCTTTTTGAAAAATCTGAACAATCAATTGAACGTAAAAGTCATTGTACTATTGCTAATCAAAGGTCTTATGATGTGGAAAATGAGTAATACCTTAAAAAATTTAAGAGCCTGCTTTCAACAATGATCAAATGATACATTTATATGTAAACCAAAGATAAACTAACATATAAAATTTTGGAAAAAAATAACGAATCCGTTTGACGTATTCCACAAATGCTCAAGACTTTGAAATTATCGGCTTATTACATTTTAAGTGAAGGTAATAAAAATGTATAGATTTCAGGTAAGGAATGCTTTATCCCAAGCCCAGGTTCTACAGGCTTCGACATTTATATATCAATGCTGAGCCACATATATCTATCCATTTCGTATTCAATCCCATAATTTGGATCAAAAAGTGACATTTGTATTTTTACGGTAGGTAACGAGGAATCCCTTATTGCTACAAAATTAAAGTTGCTCCAAACGCATTTAACTAACAACATGAGCTTAGAAATTATAGATACAAAATAACCAATATGCTAAGGAATGATCCTAAACTGAGGTCAGCGGTCGACGGCATCATAATTATTTATTTAACCATGTGATATATATATGATTTGACTTATTCTACACGTGGATGGAAGGTTACATTCAAAATTCCTTAACACAGTCTCTATTAAAGATAAGCTAAACATAAAATTTTCTTGCAAATTAGTTCAAAAATAAAATAACTCAAGTTTGTAAACGACGTTAGGAATTATTTTGGTGGTATTCATCATAAACTAACAACATATATAAAAAAGAAACTATAATTGCCCTAAAATTATAGAACTTTTTTAATAATCATTTATAACAACAACTTTGTTTGACCCACATTTTTATAAAACCTCTTTTAGTTCGACTATTATTCTGTTAGCAATGAACTGGTTCCAGTATTCTTAAACGTAAAATGATTGAGTTTTTCCATCATTAACACCGTACTAGATTATTATTAAAATATTTTTTAAAAATTTCACGTAAAATATCTTTTGATAGGTTAACTAGAATTATAATGAACACCATTCTTGATTAACAAAAGAAATCCAAATTTTGTTATCAGTTACAGATGGTAACAAAGTTGAAATTATGAACTATGATGTTTTGTAACATTTTATACCATTCAATACAGATGACATCGATAATCCGCAATCCTTGAAATCCGGATTATTTTGAAAATTATTACAACTGCATTGATAAAACTAAAAGTCATTGGTATTCTAAAACAGTAAAACACTCAAGTCTATTTTTTTGAAAAGGTTGATTAAATTTTTCCTATAGTATAAGAATTAGTTGACAAGCAAAATTTGTAACAATCTGGCCCGTCAAGAGTAGTAAGAAACAATCCTACATTTTAAAAAGAAATTATAGAGATTGATATTTAATAAACTGATTACAGATAGGCAAGGAGTTTAGTACTAAATCATTCAAATGCTACCTTGTCATAAAATACAAAGCGGTATTTTTTATATTGCAGTCAGTGGGATAAGATTAGAGTGAAAATTTATGATCCACAAACAATCCTCAACGGTATTAAAAATACTCTCATTAAAGAAAATTCCCCATTATATTATTAAAATTAAGGATTATAATATGGATTGCGTAAAAACTGATCACCAAGATACATAAAATTTATATAATTATTAGGACAGTGAGTAGACTAGCGATTCTCATTTGATTATGAGAAATGATGCTAAATTTTGATACATATAATCTTTCGTGAAAATCACAGCTGTGTAAAATGGTAAAAATCTGAAAATATATAAAAAAGGAAACGTTTTCTAGTGTTAATTATTAAATTCACATATCTAAAACCATTAGGAATTCTGAAAGCATTTTTAAAAAGGCATATTTTTGTCAGTCCCAAATAAAATAATTGGAATTAAATATTCATGCTCGACGGGTTAGTCGAAAGCATGTAAAAATAAAAAAAATTTAGATTAAAATTATATCAATATACAGTTATTTTAATTTGCAATATCGTCTTTTCGTAGGTTGTTTTTAGTATACCTTAAAATCTATACCTAGGAAACAAGATCCTAACAATCCTATTATTTAAACTTAATTACATATTTTGATGAAATTTTGACGTAAAAAAATAATGAAATGAGATAGAAATAACTATTAAAATATTTACTAAACTTTCAAAGCACCTCAGCTTATAAAATTTATTAACATAAGAACTTACAAGAAACTCATTTAACATCTTAAATTATATCTGTAAAGGCAAGATACCTTAAAGTATTAAACCCTAAATTAATTTTATCACAATTTTTGGTATATAGGTTTGTCTTGGCCAATAAGGTAAATAAAAAAGTTAATTATTTAGTTAATAAGAGATGTTGTAATCAAATGTTACAATATAAAAACGCATTTGTACATTACGAAAAGCCACTATATCAACGCTTACCTCAACACTTTCTCACAATCAATATATAAAATGTTATCTAGATTTAAAGCAATCGTAAGTGTTTCAAGAAAATATTGCTGTGGGATAAAAATTACGAACATTTTTATATAGAAACTGTTATCTAGAAAAAATATTTGAAAAGCATTATATACGACAGAATAAAAGCTTAAATTTTTTTATTTACTTCAAAGTATATTCATTTAGTCCGTTAGATTCGCTGTGATTACTTGAACTACAAAAAATGACACGGTAACGATATATCTATTGAAAAAATTTTAAATTTGAGAATATTGGTACCAAAAATTATAATTGACACAATTTTATATACGAAGTGTCGAGAAAAAATATACAATTCGCAGTTGAAGCACATCCTATTATAAAACCTATTACTTAAACGAAAAGTGAAAGTTAATGCTATTTTACTTTTAAAGATTTGTTAATTTAATAATATATTATCAAAATATTTCCATCATTCATAACAAAACAAGCGTTTGTCGAAAATTACTCCATTGATTAACGATGTAATGAGTAAAAACTATAAGCAATAGATAGTCAAAATTAGTTTAAGAAATTTTTTAAGTTGATAATATTTTTGATCGCAAAAAAAGGAAAAATAGATATAATTATACCCCAGAAATAACAAAGTCTAATATTATACAACATAAGAACGAAAATATAATCAAGGTGATCTTACATTATATAAATGACATATATGAGCATGTGGACATACAACACATATACATGAAAATTTAATTAGATCTTGAGTAAAAATACGATTAATATATTTATACTTACGGGATCTGGATGTATTTCTTTAGGTGTGGGTCGGCTATCAATAAAATCTAACACTAGGAACATTATACACAAAATTTTGCACTTAGAATACAGGTTTCACAAAACCAATCGACATCATAGATTTTTTCGTACCTTCTGGCGGAAAATCCTTCGAAAAAAATAAATTTTACTATAAAAGAATACCAGTTTCAGGTTCGATTATTTCAAAGTGTGGATACGACACGACGTGATAAAGATTTGCAAATTGTTGTGAGTCCGTAAAGCGTTTATCTTGCTGAACAAACACGAAATTCTCAGATATTATTTCTTTTAAAGAACTCTGAGATAAAATGTCACGATTTAAGATGTGAGAATCGAATTCCTCTCTGTCAACTAGATTAACAAGAAGCCATTTATTCAGATAATGTGCAAATTTCTTTCCCTAAACGTCCAATAAAATAAATTTACAATTATCTATTTTTAAGTTTAAATATCACACTTAACATTTACATGATTCATTTCAAAATATTTTATTACTAATAAAAAATTTTTTAAATCACCTGAATAATCGATCCTTGAAACATTATATCAGTAGGGGGTCGATAAAGTCTTAAGAGAGGAAGATCGGTTCTATTGCCACTATTAATAACATCAAATTGCTCTAAAACCGTAAATTTATAACGAATATAATACGCTGGTCAAAACGATAATAATTCTCTGCAAAGTTTGATAGGTTTTCGTCATTGAATCCATCAAAAACACCGGTAGTGGCATCTTAAAAATATTTAGTAATTGAAAAAAAAATATTTCGATATGAAATAGAAAGTGTAAAAAATGATTTTTAACTGCATATACGACAGCAAAAACTTTAAACCAATGTTATCTGACAATATTAGGATTAACACTTCTGTCACATAAATTGAATGTGGAAGTTTAATATCAATAAATTATAAGATACTGTATGGATTGCTGATCTTAAGAGATAGAACAAACGTAAAAGATTCAAAAATTAATAGGATATACAGTATTTATATTTTTATAAGAAATCCTATTTCAAAAAAATGAAATTGGTACTACTCAAATATATAATAGGAACTTAGTCTGTGACGGATTTCGTAAGTAATTTTTTTAATGTATCATTTATGACTATCATTTTTGAAAAGAATGTTATTTGGGTTTAATGGCAACGAGCATATATACAGATGTAATCAAGCTCTATGAATCGTATCTAAATTATAATTACCAATCCAGATGAGTTGCTTCACAAAAAGCGAATATATACGATAACCGATCTTTTCAACAAAAACATTACGAATAGGAAAAATCAATTTTTATATAAATTAACAGCCTTGTAAATATCCAGTATTTGTTGTTGATATCACAGGATAAATAATCTATTTACATATTTTTGATTAGAATCCCTTGCAGTGAAAAAGTTTTGATTTCATTCGGTATAATTGCAATAGTTGCTTAAAATTAATAATGATTCAATCAAAATAGAAATTTTTTTCTATCTGAGAAAAAGAAACAGCGTGATTTATCATTTCAAAACATTAGTATCAATTACAAAATATAAATATATCCACATTACAGGATTAACAGTGCGTTTGTTTTTGAAAGGTACCGACCTCAATAAGAGATCCAACAATCCAATTTTGTTAAATTTGTCAGTAGAAAATCTTACTATTGCAAGATATATCCGAGTTTAAGTGATTAAAAACTTTTGAAAATCATTTTATTTCAGAATAATTAATAATTCTACATCGCATTCGCCTACATTCAAAAATATTTCTTATGACAATTTTTTTAAACTCAATCTGAATGGATATCATTTTTTTATTCTTTGGTGTTAAATCCCATTATGAGTTGTTCCAATTTAGTAAAAATCATTCAAAAAATTATCAAAATTGTACAAGAGCTAGCTTCTTAATGAACTTCATCCTGTAGTCCTTTACTTAAAGGCTTGTAACAACTAATAGTTTTTCATTAAAAATACTGACGTTAATTTAAAAATATTATCGCTATTGATAAAAAAAATGGTAATTACACAGTAAATGAATGTTTCGTTAAATCTTATTGTATGTTCTATTGTTAACCTTGACAGAAGTAAACTCAATTAAGGTTTTGGGAAATTATGGTCATACGATGACAGTTTACAATAAATTAATATACGATAGTTAGTCAATTAAAAATGGTTACTAACAAACAACTTTTCTAGGAAGAAGTTAAGAAAAAATTATTTCTATCAATTAATATTGGTTTAGAGTATATGCGCGATATAATCAGATTCAGTGCTGACATTAGAGACTTAAGGATATACCCAAAAGTAGCCTTAAAATATGGATATATTTACATTATTATAGACTCTATTTTCACTTGATTACAATCGTTCGGAATAAAAAACAATCATCTACAACTTTTTTATCCCGTCTTTTATGTCCATGATACTGCCATTTTCAAGTTTTGTTATCAAAATTGGCGAAAATTCCTATGGGGTATGTTAATGAGAAGTTTTTGTTATAAACTGATTCAAGAAAACCTGCTATCTATACAATTATTTCGAGAAAAAATCTTTCAATTTATGATAATTGAGTGATGCAACTAGGACAAACATGAAAGTTAAAAAAACTGGCTATTAATCAAGTTATTTTTTATATTTTTTAAAAAGTAATAATACTTAAGTATAGATGTAGTTTTAATTTACAAACTGTTTACAAACAATCCTTAACATCTTCTTTGACCCCAAGTCCCTGCAAGAATAGTTCAGATACTATGTAGGGCGTGGGGATTTGGCGCTATTAGAACAATAAATAAGTGATTTCTTTAAAACCCTAACTACTTTATGATTTAATACACTGAACTATGATATGACATTATCGGTATTTATTAATAATCTCCCTTTATTTTAGGAGGTAAATTTGAATTATTAAAAAAATATTTAGAAATAGACCTTTCATAGAAATTCATTCTGAAAGAGCACCTGAACGATGTGTTAAGATCAATCTATCACTTAGTTAAGTTTTCTTATGGTAATTTTTATTCAGGAGGCTAAATTAAACCGACTTAACTTAATTAGTAGTACCTGTACTGTAACAGATATTGAAAATGAAATTTCATGTAGACTTAAGCATTTTGATTAAAATTAAAATCTGATTACATTTACTTTATGAAGAACATATTGAAGATATATAACTTTATTTCATTCCACAACAAATCATGTCTTTATAATTTCTAGGTATCAGTAACTTAATGAAAGAAAATATATGATTAAATTTTCGATTTGTTCCAAATTGGTGTTAAACCTTTACAAGAGATAATCATTCTATTAAAACACAAGTGCTTGTTACCAATTCAATCCCGGAAAAATATTTTTCGCTAAAAGAACGATATAAATAAATTAATATACAAAACAGCTCGAAGAAGGAGGTAATAAATAAACTACGTCCCTTATATTTTTTTTACAATTGCAGAGAACCACGTTTCTAAAAAAATTGAGAAAATCCTTAAAATGTCATTGATTAAAATTATTCTTCTCACCCATCATTCCTAAAAATTTATTGGTTCAAAGATAATAATAACATCAATCCCCAATCATTTTTTATGAATTATTGAATCAAACAAAATTCAATAATATTATATAGTTTTGTCAACTGTATTTGATAAGACTCATAAGAGCGGCCTCATCTAATACCCAGTAAATTTTATAACTACTGCTAAAAAGAACATCAAAGTGTAATTTTACCTCAAAAAAATACTAGGTAGTTTGTACATGCTCATTATTTGAAATTAGTCGCTATGGCAACTGAATTTGACGATGAGTTCAGTGTAAAAAAAATTCATAATGAAAAAAATCAGGAATTCTCTAGAAGTGACCTTTATTTTTGGTTGGAGAAGATAACAAATTTTGAGATAAAACGATTTAACAGAATGCGCCTGCTGACAGGAATAAATGAAAACAAATGATAAACTTATATTGGTCAGAAAACTACATCTATCAGCATCGATTATTTACCCAGTAATTGCGTGAGATAGATTATGCCACATTTTGCAATAACTGTATTTCAACAAACTCCTTACAAGTTGACAACCCATGGTTAGACAAGATGGCCGCATAGTTGAAAATACTCAATTATTTTTTTAATGCAAAATACTTCCGAAGAAACACTTGAGTCATACAGAATCACTATTTAAACGGATTTAAAGACTAAAATTATGCTAATATACATGTGCAAGATGGTAAAAATTTATATCAAGCGTTTTCAATAAAACATAACCAGTTTTAATCAAAATGTTCAATGCATTATTGAAAATGGTCAATAAGTTTTCCCGGACAACTATTATACAACCCTTAAGCGTTTTAAGGATGTTAAACGCAAAAAACAGATTCGATAACTATATTGTGTAGCAACTGAAAGGTCTTATCTCTTGAATTACATTCATTAAACATTAGAAAATAAAAAAATCCGGATATGAAACTAAAAATTCTGCTTGCTAAAAAACATGCAGACAAAAAAATTTAACATTTTATTCTGTTTTCATTAACATAACAATGTTACAGAAAACAAAAGAGAAAAAGAGTATTATGTTAGAAAATTTAGTAGTTCATCACTAACTAAAACCAATATTAGACCATTAATTTTTATAAAGCTTATCAAATCTACTCATAATATTGTTATTGACTGCTTTTTAGGTAAAATGCTGTAAAGAGTAAAAATTTTAGATGAATTCTTGTTTTGTTTTCTTATATACTAATAAATTAATTATAGACTTACACGCGATTCAAGCATATCTATACATATATAAATGAAATATCATTTACTTGCATTTGCTCAGCTTGAAATAATTGATTAAAGATTTTGTGGCATGGTTATATTGACTCATCAAGTTCAAAGGGAGATATAAATAAACATTACCTACAGCTTAAGATTCTAATAATCTAATAAAAAAATTTTGAAAAATGGTTTTTTTATATAGTCCCAAAACTAGTGATGCGGAAAATATTCGTGACTATCGGCCTTAATGTTTTATTGGGTTAGACACTGAACAAAAATGGTCTAATGCATCTTGGTTAGGAATGAGATGCTGATATGATCATTAATAAGTCCCTATAGAAAAAGAAACAGAATTTTATATACAAATTTTTTTTAAAAATAGTTGGATATATATTTATTGTAGACCATAAGACATTATTTTTATACAACTTTAAAATAAAATCAAAATGCCTTTCTTTATTAATTCGAATAAATTTACCAACCAAATAATAAAAAACGTGCAATACTGCTTATTTTTATTAATATATCTTGATAAACGAAAGATCGGATACATCAGGTCATAAAAACTTTCGTTATTTCAATTCCAACGCATGTAATCACTAATACACCATTTAAATATCTTTCAAGTTCGTTTTAATTTTACCATAAACTCATTAATATAACTTATAATAGAGCAATAACTATAAATTTGATATACTGACGAGAAATTAAACTTAAAAACATTTTTGCAGATATTTCTGTGATAATTGAAACTTTAAAATAGACGAAACAGGGAAGAATAAACACAAAAGAAAAATGATCATGGTCAAAAACGATTTAAGTACAGATTTAATAGATCCTTTTTCCTATAAAAACTTTGATGGAAAAGACTATTGATTCATTTTTAGGGCTATTTTTGTGTTTTATCAGGTAGAGTGGATGTGTGTTTTCTTTATTTTGAATAAAATTATCTTTAAAAATGGATCATTCACCACTGTTTTTTTAAAGATCTAATGAACTGACTTCTTACTTTCATTGCAAAGTCATTTAATCTTTATTAACATGGAAAGAAACTATATGCAAGAGTTTGCTAAAAAACTCTATCAACCCAAGGCTCAAAAGAATCAGTAAAAATATAAATAACATTAAATAATGACCATCGCTACACATTTGGTAACAAAAAGAAGGCTTTGGGTTTATATTTACTGACATATCGTTTTAAGAACAGTATAACTAGAGTATATCTTAATTAAAATACAGTGTAGAAAATAAAATATCGTGGAAAAACATTAAGTAAGTTCTAACTCAATTGGGACATTTAATTATTTCTGCTTAACCTTTTTAAAATTTCAATTTAATCGATTTTTTAGTAATTGAAAAAAACAAAAATCGGTCAAAAGAATATTACAGATTTCGATGACCTTCATAAGTTTCTCTTGATTGAGTTAGTGTAATATATTTATTATAATGCCAAGAATCGATAAATAAATTTTGCATCAACCATTAAGACTCATTTAAATCACTACCTGAACAATCTATCGGAAATTCATCATGAAAATATCAATTAATATTATCAAGATTATTGAGATTTATCTGACCTACCGATTCTGAAATCAAACGTTCCATACATATCTACTTACTTTATATTAAATTTAGCAGCTAAAAAAA
>LDMZ01007654.1:0-15940 GCA_001455285.1 Sphaeromyxa zaharoni
TATTTAGATAAACCGCATAGAGTAGGCGCACTAGACTAGTATCTGATCTCGTGTATCATACATATTAATAATTTTAAATACTATTTTTAAAAACATTTAATTTTACTATGTGTCCAGACTTTGCGGACACCCTGTACAATATTGGTAGTATTTAAGCGAAAAAAATTGTAAAGGTTTAATCGTTAATGAAATTATCCAGTTAATCATATCTAAGAAGAACTTGATTTTATACCAAAAATATTGTAATCGAAAAGAATAAGAGTGTGCTTCAAAAATCCTATTACGTTGAAAAAGTGTCGACAAATACTCCAGGAGTAGCGTCAAAGCGGATTTTCAAAAATGGAAAATTCTATTAACTTACAAGCATAATTACACTTTAAATTCTTCCCAATTTTTTAAACGATATATTCAAAAATCTCCTATTATTCCAAATTAAACTGTGAAAATAATAACTTGAGATTCATAAAGTAAAATGCTGTCCTGAGATGCGTGCACTTTTGCACTGTTATAATATGATTAAGATGAAGATTCAAAAAATGAGATTAAAAAATAAGCAAGCTATATGTAATTCCAAATAACCCGGACAATACTATAATTTCAGAAGATTTTTTAACAACACGAATAAATGTAAGATTTTTTTCATATAATGAAAGATTTCATGAATTGAACAGATTAGTTATTCTCCCACATTCAGAGCAATTCCTGTTTTAAGAAATTAAAAATATATAATTTGAATGTTCTTCTAGAGCGTTCAAAGAATTTTTGTATCAATTATTTTAAGTCAACGTAAGTTTAAATTTTATCACTGTTCCTTGCATTTTTTTATTAATGAAAAGAAAAACAGAAATTGCATATAATTAAATATGAAGAAAGCTTGAGGAATTATTTTATTGGAAATCGCTGTGTGCGACTTCAAAAGGGCTGAAATAAATTTATTCAGTAAAATTTCCAAAAGTGAGACAAACTGGGTGCTATTGTCATTTCAATAAATGTAAATGATGTGCTGCTCACAGATTTACATTTTTTACAAGCAATAACAAAAATAATGGTATTAGAATTGCTGTAAAAATGTTTTCATCGTTGGCATAATGCCTTGAAGAAGATCTAACATTATATTTCAAAGAATAAAAAAAGCAAGTTACAAATTTCAGATTGCAGAGATATTATTATGCCCATTATGGAGTTTTTGAAGATAATTTTATTATTAGATGCCAGTCATTATTTAATTATCTTTTTTAAATTAAAGATTTATGTTTTTGTTAGTCTTACCTAGGATTACAAACAAATTGGGCGGTTCCATAATTGGGTTTTCAAAATAGTCTGAGCTGATAACCCAAGTTTGTTCGGCTTTTTAAAATACTTAACAGACTACAAAATCTTACTGATGTCAAATCGGACAACACAGTGTAAACATTAATGAAGGTCAATGAAATTAATTTTATTAATGTAAGCTAAAGAGGATCAGAGCAAATTAACTGGTAGGCAGCTAAAATAACATTGGCTTGAAATATATCAAATCAATAAATTGAAAAGTATTTTATTTTTAATTACTGAAATTCATCATTTAATTAGTGATAATTTAGAAAAAGATTATTTTAGATCAAGGTTAAAGTTCAATATTATACATTTGATATTTATCAATGACAAAATTTAGGATACATGCTTAATATTTTTCATATGTATTCTCCATAAGCAAAAATTATTGACACATGAAACATATTACTGATATAATATATGAATTGATTGGTTTTTAAAAATTGTTCGGAAACACTTAATTTAATATTTGAAAGCCCTATTACAAAAAATAAATATATTAAATATGCTAAAATTTGGCAATTATGGTGAATCTTGATATATTGGTTTAACAGATAAAACTCTTTTTAAAAATATCATTATAAATTTATATGAAAACCAATGGAAATCTAATCCAAGGCTAGTTTTCTAAAAATTTAATATTACATATTTAGTCGTTCTTTTCCCTCCTTTTTATATCTAAAATATTTTTTTAAATGTTAAAAATTTATATCAACATCTAATTCTTGTGTTGTAGACATTAATCATAAATTTATTTGAATAATATTTCAAAAAAGAGTATCTATTTTTTTATCAATTTCATCACGTTTATAAAGTACAAAAAAAATAAAAATTTGATATATCTCTCAAGAAATATTCCAATATTGACTAAACTGACTTATAATTCAAATATTCTAAGCTGGAAAGTGTGGAAATAACAGAGATGGTAAATAATAGAATATTTTGTTTATTATATATTAGGAAGAAACCTAATATTATTGATTGATTAAACAAAGTCGATAACATTCCTAAAAAACTATCATTTATTTAAAATTTCTAATTTCAAATCTCTAATTTCAAAACTATAGTCAATCTGTATATTCTTTATGAATAAAATTGCATAAGTTATTTAATGATCAAACTAAAAGTACATAAAAATTGTAATTAAGATATTTGTACTTATTTTATAACTTCAAAGAAGAAATTTATCTTGAACTAAAATATTTTTAATTTAAGAAATTCATCAATCCATTCAAGAATGATATGTTTTGGCATTATTATTAAAATCGATGTTTAATATTACTCTATCAATATTTATTTTAATGAATATGTCGCTTTTATATGAAAGATTATATTATCCAATATTTTATTCTAAATAAACCAAATATGATGATTTCAAAATATGAACCATAATTATCTAGGACAAAATATTAATTTAAAAACAGCTAAAAGCAACTAGATATTAGTTATCATCAAACTTTATACCTTAATTGCCTGCAAAAATAAATCCTTGAAACAAAATTTTGAAAAATCTATAATTTGTTGTTTTATTGTTTACTTCTATGTTAAAATTACTCCCATTCTAATTTATTGGCCAAAAATTCTCTGATAATATATAATTTAATTTTTATACAATGGCATGTTATAACTTTACAAATATTTACTATAATAACGTAAAATATTATAAATTTATCAATCAAATTAGACCAAAAGGACATTTTGTGTCGAAATGTTTTCTTTTTTTATTATTATCCTATTCCATCTTGTGTACATGTAAGTAAATTTAGTTCAAGGTAGAACAAAAATATAATATTTAAAGATCAATACGATTACAAACTAATGAGTATATTTAATAACATTTATAAGATATATTAGAAAGAAAAGTATTGCAGATATTATATTTTTTTATAAGAGAGCTGAAATAAAAACTTTGTTACATGAAATAAAAATTGATATATATATATATATAAATAAACATAAAAATAATAGTGTATAATTTAAAATCAAGCTTTAAAAATGTTCTAAGTGAAAAATATTATTGTACTAATTTTTGAGATTAGGAATAAATTTTTTCATTATTTTATAAAATAATTCATGAGTAAAATTAACATAAAAAATTTCTAATAACTTCAAACCAATTTAAAGCTACCTAAGTGGAGTTATGTCGTTCTCAATTTACATGATTTCGGAAAATACTTGTATAAAAATATTAATATTTTAGTTTACATCTGATAAAATTTATCATGCTATATATTTATGATGATTTTAATAATAATTTAAGAGTATTAACATGCTTTACCAATTATTAAATCATTTTGTTGATCCTATAGCGCATATATACACCTTCTCTAATATATGATATATTCACGTTATAAATTTTATTTTTTTTGAAAAACTATCATTTTATCATAAAAATTTTTCAGATAAAAACCATCAATGTTTATATTAAAAGTACAAATTTTGTGAATGAAATGTTCTTGGCAATTAAATTTTCAAAATGTTTCAGACCATATGCACTCCATAGCTAATCTGATAATTATATTTTATAATCTGATTAAAAATTTTCTACCGTTTTATGAAAAAATACAGATAAATACTTATTTATACCAAGAGATGTTCTATGTAAAACATCCTTCCTACTCTTTTTGATCATGGGTGAGTAATTTTACGTTCCACATATATCTTTAATAGTGATTTCCCATTCTTTGACGGTTAAAGAAGTCGACTCATAAAAAGTATATCATCTAAACATAAGAAGCAATTTTGAATGGCTTATTCTAAAAGGTTCGGAAGCACTACACTTAAAACCAACTTTCAAATTTCTATTCACTCCTTCAAATTAACACATAAAATTATTTCATTTGAAGTAATATTATTTCACTAACAAAATAACACTACATTTTGGTTAGAAAAATTTTACCATTTTGCTTTATACATAATTTTATATTTTTAAAAAAATTAAATCTAACATTATTCCTCTAATAAAACATAGGTTCCTTAATATTTCTTGATTTTGTCACACCATGCAAGAGATGATAATTTTCCATCTTTTAGGGTTCATTCACAGCGAAACAGAACATAGATCTATGTCGCATGTATCAGTATAAACTAACGTCTATATTCGTTAACTACTGTTAGTATATAATTATGCTACAGTCTATTTTCTAAAACAAATCTATAATAATCAAAGGATGGTTAATATTATATATTTATTTATTGATTATAAACTATGGTGTATATGCATTATAAGGTTTAAATATCTATTGATAAAACCGAGGAAAATCTATTAGTTTTTTATTTATATTGTAAGAAATGACCTTTGTTTATGTTCAATTAAAATTAAATTCATATAATATTTATAATTAAGCTTTAATTACGAAATAAAGCTAAGATATATAATATAGGAGAGTATTATTATAATATGCCAAAATATATAATGTAAAATTCAGAATTTCATCTTATTTTTTTAATTTTTTTCTTATCAACATTATTAAACAAAAAAAATTTAAAGAAATATTTCCAATATTTTGAACAAAACTACATGGTTCATTTTTTATCATTTAAAGAATTATCAATTTTCACACTAAGGAATATAATTTTTTTATATACATAACATAGCTTTTAACTATCGAAATTTTTAATATGATATAAGCTCTAAATAGCATTAACCTTACGATATGTTGAGTCTGTTTTTGCTCCCCTATCGGGATATCCCAAAAAATCAAATATTTTTATAAGAATCTGAGACATCAGAAGACATTACAGGATTTTATTTTATATAGGTTCGATAAGTTTTAAGTAACTTTTGCAATTACTTTATATTAATAATAAAAACTAATTTTTAATAAACCTTTGGACTAATCTTCTTGTTTTGCATACATTATGTTACAAAGGATGACTCATCAAACACAAGAAAATTTTGTGAAAATTAATTTTTGTCTGCAGCATGCAATTGTTTAGAATTAAGGACTAAGCTGGTCAAATCTTGCTAGTTTTGAATTTTCTTTCCATTGTCTCTCGAAAACGATAATGCCTGATTAATGGCACACAGGATAGTTTTACATAGACAACTTTCATCATTATTTATTATTTTCAATAATAATTTTTTATATATAATAAATGAAAGAAAATATATGCTGAAGACTTGAATTATTAGTTTTAAAGTCAATAAAACCTGATTATAGTTTATTTTTAATTAAAAAATTTAATCTTTTCATCGATTTTTTAATATTATTTTTCCAATAACATTTTATTAAAAATGTGGTAAATTTATAAACATTTAAAATTTAACAACACTTGAGGAGACGTCAAAACTAAAATATCACTTGTGAAAAGATTCAAGAAAAAGAATAATTACGTTCAAGGAATAAAGGCTTAAAGTATTTATCAAAAAAAAAATAGAAAATCTAATAAATTGATTATCTTTTATTGTCCTGGTGTTAAAAAATGATATATATCAAAAATAAAAAAAAAAAAAAGTGAGGAATTTTTTATTTTTTAAGTCTCAGGTAGTTTGTGTTATTGCTTGTTTAAAAAAATAATTACCCCATTCCATAGGGTACACAATTTTTAAAACTTTCTTATATGGTTCGAATATCATTATTGATAGTATTAAATTTTGTTACGTATTATTTATGATTCAACAAAGCTGGAATTCAGGTAAATGATCTGGGTCACCTTTGAAATTGAACATGCAAGCTTGGGTAAAATTCTATGTTGTACTGAGTTACTTGCTTTCATTTGTTTTCCAATAACCCTATTTAATATGAAGAACCACAGTCAAATAAAGAAATGACATAATTTACATTTTCTAATTTTGTATTTATGCTTTGCTATCAATATAAAAATTATATTTACAGTGATAAAATTGACCTTATACAATGTCACAAGAAATATATTCTTTAATTATATTTTTATAAAATTATTTTTCAGTATTATTCATTCGCCACTAGTTACCACAAATGGTTAGATTTTACATTTTAATTAATGAAAATTAAAAAAAATTAAGAACCATTGGCATAGAATGAGGTTTCTATAATCTGAAATCCACTGTACATGCTACATGTAAAAATCAAACTTTTTTTAAAAAAAAATACTTTTCATTAATATACGTATTTTTAACATGTTTTAAAAAATGTTTAAAATATCAACTCGACATATTTAAGCAATTCCAAATTATATTTTTTCTTTATTACAATTAATTTGGAATCGATCGATTTTTTTTTAATCTTTTAAAAAATTTACATTGATGGAAAATCTAATTCTAATGCAAAAAATCGTATCAAATAACTTTTCTTAACTTATGAACCTAATTATTTTGCATAAACAATATTAGATAAAAAAATAAAATTTTGATAGATTTATAAACCTTCTTCTATACTTTGGTTCATATAACCCCATTTCTGGGCACAAAAAAGTTGTTACAGTTTTTAAAGGAATATATTTTAGATTTAAAATATATAAATAAAAAATCCATATTTAATAATATATAATTTCAATGTAAATACATTGTAAAAACAAATAGTAAATTCTACGATTTGGTTAAATCAAAATGAATTGATAAAGTTTTTTTGTGTAATTTTAATAATAAGTAAATTACTTTCAATTATTTTTTTCTGGATGAAAAAGTTAGAAAGGCTAGATAAATTTTTTTTATTTAACGATGAGAATAAAATTAATGACCGATGCAAATTCTTAAATGAATCCTCAATAATATTGATTTTGTATTCCTATTATTCAAAGTATAATATTTATCCGTTTTAATTAATATATTTTTTGTTTATTTACATTTTCTTCAGTTTTAACAATCTATTCGGAAAAAGCTACGTCAAAAATTCATTATCCATTCACAATAATATTTAGATAACTGTACAATACAGCTATTTTAACTTAACATTCTCATGTTGTTATTATTGAAACTTAAGTTTAAAAGGTTTAAAATATCATAATAAAACTTGCCTTAAACTGTTTTAAAGGAAAGTTAGATTCGGTTATTCATCACGTTTTTGCTAATTTATTTTTATATCGATTTCATTTTCATTAAAAATGATTTTTGTCATTATTGTGGATCAAGTAAACTGTTCTTACCGAATTTTTTGCTAAGAAAAACCAAATTAAAACATCTTTTAAATTGTATATATAATATCATTTTTCAATATATGCATATTATTTTTGATGGTTATAAAAATTTTTTCATAGTACAGTCAATCGTCCTTTATCTGTTAAAAGAATACATGAATACCTATGAGTAATTTGGATTCCAAAATGATTACTTCTATCCTTATTACTAATTTATACTAAATATTTTTTATTTATAAAACGAATAATTCTTGTGTACATCATCTTTTAGAGTGTATGTTAATATGGCGTCAATTATATATCGTACAATTCACATCACGGTGTAACATTTCTGAATTTAAACATAACAAAGATTTTACCTTTTTTACTAAAATATCAAAGGATAATCAGTAGTCCAAAATTGATACCATAATACTAAAAACATAGTCCAAGCTGAAAAAAATAAAAATATATAACAAGAAAAATTAAACATGTAACGAAATAATTATTATTAAAATGAGATTAAAATTATTTCATATTCTATGAATATAAAAATTTTTAATAATTAAAGAATCGTTTATTGCCAATTTTAGAGTTTTTATTATATGCTTTAAGAACGTAGATGGTTCATGAATTTTGATCCATAGTATCAAGATTTGAATTGCTGTTGCTAGAATAATCCTTCTCATCATAACGACTTGAGGAGGTTGAAGGCTCTTTAAATGAAGAGTTTAGACCAATACTAGACGATGAATCGTTATCTGTATCACAGAATTGAAATCTTTGATAAAAAATTTTATCGAATGAAGGTTTTTTCTGGGTAGGAATTCCTATAGGACAATCAAAATAAACACATTCTTTTATAATATCATCTATCGTAGGTTTTTCATCAGCCTGAACAATCCTTAGTAGTTTGTATGTTAATGAAATACAAATCCCAAGGTATATGGATAAAGGACGTACAAATCCACAAAAATCTTTATATATTTGTCTAAATTTATGGATTAAATGTTCAGTTGTTCTGGCCTTTGGCCTTTGGGGCAACCTTTTAACATATGTTTTACGTCTAGGCTTTGAATTTTGAACATCTTTTTTACTAGCCTTGCCACACTTTGAAGAAGTTTTCCGCTTTTCATTTTCTGATTTATTATTCATTATTTGTTCACATTTTTTTATTAACCATGTACATGATATCAAGTCGTCTATCCTTCAATTGTTCCTCTATGAAATTTCCTCTTCCCGCATCAATTTCATGCTTTTCGTGACTTTCTATATCTTAGCTATTGATTTCCAATTAAAATAAAAATCGGATTACGGTTTTTTAATCTTTGTTTTCAAATATAAACTTTCAAGATTTTAAAACTAAAATCCACAAATCTCATCTACCTTAATAATCCCACAAATGCATAAGACTAAAATAAATATTCAAGATTTCACCTTATTTACATAACGAATTATATAGCAATTTCATTAATAGAATCATAAATACTTTTTAGCATTAATAACGTATGATACGTACGGGTTTGCAATGTATTTCTATAGAATTTTTACGATTCTAACCATCACAGACAACAAAAATAAACTGAGATTTGCTTCTCATAGATAACCAAAATACTTTTTAATGCTTTTATTATCTGGCAGACTAAAAATATATATTTATATATCTGCAATGATTATTTGTTATTGAATGATCAGGTTAAAAGCACTACTCTAACATTTCTACACGAGATTGGAAAAACTTAGTCAACATAAAAAAGTAAATTTTTTATACTTTTTTTATGGAAGATGAACCTATTTTAAATTTATAAATACTGAAATGTTTTCATTTATGTCTACTAACAATCCTGCTAGAATTAATTCCTTTGTAAAAAACTTTTGTAATGCTCTAGAAACAAGTTGCTAATTGCTCAAATTATATTTAAGCTTTAATTATCTATATTTAAACTAGTCATAAAATAAAAATTATTTAATATTTCCATTATTTAAGGTAATGAACTCTAAAATCTTTGCTATTATTTTTTGAAAACCACCTAAAAATATATTAGATCAATCTGACAACACAGAATTTGTAAAGTTAAAAACCTCAATCAAATTTTTGTTTTTATTCAACTATTTTACAGACTAACCAAAACTAGATAAGCAATATATTCCGATCATAACCTCTAAATCTCCTTTAAGACTATCTTTGATCAAATAAAAATTTTAAAAAAATTCCAGAAGGAAAAGCAGATCAAGAATATAAATAATATATTTTTTTTCTCCCCTAAATAAATTCAACCACATCTTTTATCATTAATGAGCTTTCAATATGTTACTTTTTGAAAACCTCAAAACAAATTCCTACTGTTTACTGATAGTCAAAATCCTACATGATTCCTTTGCAAAACCCCATAAAGGCTACTACGTTCTATGATTTCTAACATTTCCTTAAAATATCTCTTTCTAAAAACTACTGTAACGCTTTAAAGTATCCAAAACTAAACTTTCCGTATACACTCGCATATAAGCCGAGTTTAGAAGTACAAAATACAATGCTGAGATCAGGAGGTCGGCTTATATACGAGTATATACGGTAGTTAATGTAAGGAAAATCAATTAAAAGTAAATATATGTTAATCGGTGACAAAAACCAAGAAATAACCATCATATCTTCTGCCATGAAAAAGAAATAGATAGAAAGATTTAATTTAGACTAACATCTATAGATCTACTATAAAATAATATCCTTATGGTCTCTTGTGCAGTTACATGAAATTTTATTGTAACTGTACAGATAGACGGGCTTTTAATAATCCTGTAACCTTGTGACTTAGGAATTGCTGTATTATTGAAACTCGGTATATAGTATCAAATATTTTTAACAATCGTGACGATTCAAGATCAAGTAAATAGTATATAGAGAAAAAATGCCGAGGTAACTTTACTTGCTAGTATATAAAAGTAAGATTAAACTGATAATTCAGAATTTTAACGCCACCTTACTGAAAAATGCGGAATTATTGAAGGTTAAACTGTTTAAACAAAATGACTCTGCTGGACCACTATACCAACGTCTTGAATACTGCTTTAATGCAGCCACTACGCTTATTTTTTCAGATCTGTTTCATGCACCAATTAAGTTTCTGGTAAGGGACGGAAATGAATAGCGGGAAAAAAACACGTACATGTCTACGAATTACGAAACATACCGGACAAGAAAATAACAATGGAGAATACTCGATTATTCTCAGATCTAGATATTTCAAATGGAAATAGATCAAGCGAGTTTAATTAAAATTTCAAAACGCTAATTACATCCAACTGACGGTAGGAGGCTGCCATTTTTGTTTCATCACATTTCTTATCTCTTAAAATGAAATGTAAGAATAACACCTGCTAATACTCTAATCGTTCCCGGAGGAAGTGATCTTGTATTTCCAGGTCTCCTCTTGTTGGAAAACGTATGTTATTTTTATATGAATTTGTAAGCTATTTTAATTTCGGACTTTCTTGAACTGTGCATACATTCTTTAATAATATAATGTAACCCCTTCTTATATCAAGTTTTTGATAGCGTATACTTAGATCGAACCAAATAATTTGAATATGGCCTAATGGTTAGTAAAAATTTCATTCTAACATAAGGTTAATTATATTTTTGAGTTTTATATATTTGGATTTGCTTTTAATTAATGAATGTAAATCTAAAAGAAGAATGTCAGTTGTAACAAGTGTTGACTAGATAAACATTAAATTGTATTAACCGAATGTTAAAAATAATTTTGCTACTGATAACGCATTTAGACATGATTTAGTTTTGTTTTAGTAATGCAAATCATATTTTATCGAAATATTACCACAATTTAATTTGTATCTTACTTCTGTAAAGAAGACCAAATTACCTTAATTTTACTCCAAATATTTTTAACTTAGTAAATAATGACATCATTTGAATATTTCAAATAGAGGAAAAATCTTGTGAGTATTCACAGGTGAAAAATATGATACAATTTTAATTTTCTCATTGCTTTAGATGAATATGAATCTATCGGCTCTTCATGAGTATAATCTTGCAATTAACAACATCATGTTTAGATTATTTCTATTATACAAAAAAACGTAATCAAATATTAATAAAGTACATAGAACCAAAAATTAACAAGGAGTGGCCAAATCCTGTGATCATCACGTCAGTTTTTAAGATCCGGTCCACACGCGGCGGAACAAATAGAGTCCGGAGCTTTATTGTTAACAGAATGAAAACGTTGGTTTGCACCATTTGTTTATCCAGCTCTGATGGCGATTTTTGTGTATTGAACCCATGTTAATTAATTCTTTGTTATATATCTCTTGAAGGTGGACACGCTTTCCATGACGACTGGTACGCACTTCTAAAGTATTTTTTTATTCAATCAAAGCTTTCGTGCAGCCGCTCAATACAGTATAAAATGCCCAATCTGTCGCAAGTATGTTAAGGAACCGTTGAAACTTTACACATGCGATGAGCCCTCAGAAAAAAATTCTAAAAATGGTGAGCAAGGTAATTATTTTGTTCACGTTTGTTAAAAAAACGTAATTTTTCTGAAAGTCTTTATATAATGACATAAAAAAAATAAAGTTTTATAATTTCTCCTAATTCTATTAATACCTTCGTCTTATATCCAAATATAGGTTTTAAGTAGATTTCGTGATCGTCACATTCTATATAATATCTTTCTATAGTTCTACTATATATTAAAAGATTTTGCTATGCTATTGTTATTACTCAGTGTTATCAAAAACAATTTGAAAAGCAGCTAATTCCTAATTAGACCTAAAATCTAAATTGTAACCTTTTAAACTAACGTTTCATTTCCATCTCTTCTGTGTGCATCAACAACTCCCCGGTATGGGAATTAGGCTGCAGGTCTCTCACAACATTTAATTTAGAAATTTTTTCTGACATGTTTGATGCTTTCTCTTCACCTGGCTAAGTACATACAGAAATCTTTTGATTAAGGTTGTTATGCTTTATATTTTAGAACTCAGTGATATTTTAAATCCAAAAGTCAATGGCTGGCTGTATAGAAGACTCCCGTGATATCTTAATCGATTTTACATGACTATTAATAAATTCTATATATACCAAATACTTAAGGATGTTTTCTTCTAAAAATATTTAAATATATTATTTTTTATTTATCAAAGAAATTCAAGCATGTCGTTGTGCTTTTATATTCTGTTATTAAAGTATCTATAGATTGAATTCAAGGAAAATATTTAATAATTAACACTTTTTATCATTTTCGTTAAAAGGGTGTGGCATGCATTGCTACACTAATTGATATCACATATCAGCCCAAATATCTCTTCTATTCATCTTTTCTTTGTACTAATTAATTAAGTAAATTGACGACCTAAAACTAATATTTCTGATTGTTTTTAAGGGTTTAGATGCTTTTAACTTAAAGCAATAACCTATTTATCTCTTGATAAAGAAGTTATTCTTGCTCAAGGTCAAATACCCTTTCTACACAAAAAAATGACTGTAATTAATTTTTTACATTACATGAGCTTATTATTGCAGGTCATATTTCTGTTAGTCCTTTGCTGGTTTTGAAATACTTTTAGAAATCTAATTTTTTCAGGACTTTGAATCCTCGATAAAATTTTTTATAATTATATTTCAGTAATTATTTTACTTTAAACTGTCAATTAAATCAATAATGGGGTGATAAATAAAGAATATAGCTATAATAATATCAATTTATAATTGTACCACCAGTATAAGGGGATTGAATGAATTGCCAATTTCAATCAAAAATGCAACCCGAAGTATATATACGTGTTGTTATTTTTGGTTTCACGATACTAGTTAACTATTTCTGAAGAAAAATATAACATTTTCTAACTCAATAAGTGCTACAAATATTTATAATCTATACATTACATAATTTGAAATTCAGTTTATTCAAAAAAAAGTGTTTAAGTGCTGTTTCTCTATATTGATTCGAGATAAATTTTTAAAATTACAAACGTTAAGATTAATTTATTATAGGATCATGTGTTTTGCCTAAAAAGACTTATTCAATAAAAAATTATGTTCTTTAGGTTTTTTACATTATTAAAAATAAATATATTCAATTTTTATCATTTTTTTTCCTTTGTGATCATTGCTGACAATTATTATTATTTCCATATGTAGGAAGGCATGTAGGAACAAGCATTAACATATTTTTCAAAGTGTCAGTACTATTGAAAATACACATGAAATTAATATCCTTTGGTAGAATTCTATAAAAAAAAGCAGTTTTCTATTAATTAATTCTTGTAAAAACACATATATTCAAAACAGGGTATTTAAGCTTTTCCTTTAGAAATTTTTATGGTTATCACTCTCTTAATTTATTTAACATTATGCTTTCGTATAAAATTAAATTCTTACATAGAGGTGTTCAATCATTGTTATTGTATATAAAAACCTGAGTTTATGTTTTACTATGAATTATTTGGCTATGGTTGAAACCACGCAATATTAGAAAGGAGCTGAATGTTTAAAGCTGCAAACTACTACTAAACAGTTTTTGTTCAAATAATTAATATCTTAGATCTTTATGCGTTAAGTTCTTTTTTACGAAACCTTTAAATAACTTCAGACATGATACTATTGAAATCTATCTTTTTATACAAATTTAATTTTGAAAAATGTAAGCTTTTGAGCTACAATGTCCAGCATAATGTTTTATACAACGGAGAAGATTAGTGCATATGCAGTAAAACTTTTCTAATTCCATTAAGCATTCAAAATCATAAAATTATATATATGTGAATTAAGTAGGTCCGGTATTATAAATTTGTTGTTATTTCTAAAGTATTAATTTAAATTAGAAAGAAAAATTTATAAGCGAAGGGTTTATCTATAAATACCTACAAACACTACCTTAACATCATTACTTAACCTTAAATATTTGATAAGGTTATCTGAGTCGATAATATTAAAAAAATAATATTTCTGATTTAATTATCGCCTTTTTAATATACTCTGACTTATGTATGCTACATCAAATTCTTCATTCTACTGCTTATGACTAATGGTGTAACATGAATATATATTTTTGAAGTGCCTATATTTTTAACTGATCAGAGTTTTTTAATGTCTCAATGGCTTATTTTGTTTATCACTTGATTTCTGCGAGTTTTGAAAACTTTTTTAGAAAATATTCAGTTAACATCCGGTTATTAATTTTTAATCATCTAGCAAGTGCTTCTATTGTAGGTATTTATATTTCCGGTTTACCATAATTTTTGAAAAATATTTTTTGTATTGTTAGTTTTTCCATAAATAATTTATATTACAAATTAAAGAACCAATGAAATCAAAATCCTTCATTCTATATTGATAAATCTTACAGTTTTTAGAATATAAATGTAAGGCTGTAATTGATGAGCTTAAACAACTTCGCAATGAAAAAAAAGAATTGAATATGACTAACTTAAATCTATCAAAAAAATATAATGATACGATCAACAAAATTAATGAAGAAAAAGTTTACTTTTTATTTGTAGTAATATTATAGAATATGCGTAAACTACAGGAAAATATTATTAAAATGCTAAAAGATGAGATCGCTGTCATGCAATCTCACTTGAATACTTGCAAATTGGTAAACAGGTATTTTTTTATATTTATTCATGCCTCGTTCTTAAAAGAATATCCAGTTCCAAACCGTCAGAATCTGACATTGGAATATTAAAACGAATTTTGAAAACTAGTGATGGCCAAGAAGGATTGTTATCGTCATTTAAAGTTAACTATTTTTTGGAATTTGATTACAAAACTAGTATCTACATGAAGAATTCGACAGGCTAGCTAAACGAAACAAAAAACTTGAAGCTGATGCTAATAGTACTCGCAAAAAATACAAGAGTTATAATAAAAATGTATATCCTTTAAATTTAGAATTAAAATTATCATTAAATAAAAGGGCATTAAAAAGAACGCAGAAAGTACTGAATGACGACATTAACCATAATTCAGCTGTCTATGAACCTGAAGTAAATATTTTTTTAAGATTTGTTAATAACAAAGGGTTTAAACCCCGATGGAATAACCGTCTCTGATATTGGTTTAATTTTCAAAAAGTACTAATATTAGTTTTAGAGGCTTTTGAAGTGCCAGACCTTAATATAACTCCCGAAATTCATTTTGATCTAAATCAAGATTCGTATTCTAATATACGTAACAATTCTCAGCCGAAAGCGAAAGGATTCTGGTCCCTTCTAAAAAGACCCTTCAAAAAAACAGAACATTCTGGACGATACATATCGTAGAATGTCTGTACAGTGATTGCGTATACGCTTTCCTAAATTATTTGTTAAATTTGCTTTTTCTGCCCCTAATATAATAGTTTTGTTATATATTATATTTTTGAAAGAGTATTACCGTTTATTCAATGATTTTCCTTTTGAACCCAATATATAACATCCGTATGTCAGGTTCAATTATCTCAAGCAAATTATAAATTTACGATAAAAATTTCTTGGTCTTGTATATATATTTTAAAGAGTAAGAAGCACTATTATGCTTTTGATACTTCAAATTGAGGAATCTTCATCTGAGATTTTTTATTAA
>LDMZ01007658.1:0-16000 GCA_001455285.1 Sphaeromyxa zaharoni
TTTTCACTGTATGCCGTTGGTCTGGTTTTACGTACTCCTAGGATTTGCGAAAATCCTAAAATTTGGTAGACTCAAACCGACGATCCTGGTCAGAGTGAAGTGTGTGTGGGCGCCAAATCTTCCAATTAGATCTCTTAGTGACTTAATTTTAGTTTGAATATCTTGAACTGGAACTGCCTTGGCCTCAACACAATTAGTAAATCTATCTACAAACACTATAAATAAAACGATTCCTATTTTTAGTAATAGGAAGTGTGCCAGTTTAATCCACATGCGATGCATGAAACAGATGGTTTGGTTTAATGGTGATTAACTCAGCAAGATGATGAGCTTTATGTCTTTTAAAGCGTGAACAGCATTTGTAGGATTTTAAAAAATTATTTTCATCTCTACTCATTCCTGGCCGGAAATATTTACGTTAAAAATTTCACGGTTTTATATCTCCAACAATTTGTACCTTCAGCCTCTGGGCAAGATTTTATTAGTAAATTTCTCTTATTTTACGGTTCAACATATCGTTTGATTCCCTTTTTCGTGTAGAAGGGAATACCATTTTCTACTTTTAACAACTTCTGATATCTAGAGAACTTATTCTGGGCCGAGGTACCGTCCTGATCGATGTCCCTATTTTATTTTTCCACGGCTTGTTGAATTTTGGGGATCATTTCTTTGCCTCTGTAATCGGAAATATGATAAGCTTCCAAGAGCATTTATTGATCTTATAAATGATCAGTAACTATATTCTACGTAACCGTAATGTGGCGAATTTGAAAATCGAATTTAGATAATTTTACTAAACACCGATAACGACTATTGGGGCAATTTTTTAAGAGTTAAGGTAAACTCAGGGTTTATGATCTGTTTCAATCATAAATCTCTATCGAGTAGATAAGATAAAAAATTTTTCCTACCATCAGATAATGCCAAATTTTTTGCGGTTTGTTGTTGAATAATTTCTTTCCACGCTATTTAACTTTCTACCAGCATATTTTACTGGTATAGTTGGTCCACCATCGTACAGATCCCGTTCCAATATGGCCCCAATTGCATGAGCTGAAGCATCAGATTTTAGTAATATTTAAGATCTGGGTAAATAAAGGTGGGGAGGTGCCCAATTCCTTTTTTAAATATTCAAATGCATCTTGATGTGTCTGATTCCACTTAAATGCAACGTTATTTCTAGTCAGTTCATACAATTTATAAAAAAATTTTCCATAGTTTCTGATACGGGGGTTTTCATAAATAAACGGAATGCTTTAAAGTTAAAAAATTTATAAACATGTTAAAAAATATTTTACTACTAGCATTTATTAAGCATTATTGTTGAAAAGTCCATAGATCAATTGCCGCATTTTGTCCACTAAATATAAGAAAAGCTGAGTATCACTGTCCTCCATAAATCCACTGAGTATTTTTGTAACATAATATTTCAATTCTTCTCTAGACGTAGCCCTTGGACTTATACTATTTAGGTAGGATTCTCCAACTGAGAAAAAATTTTGTATCGGATTTAAATCTGGAGAATATGGGGGTAGAAAAGTTAAAACCAAACCTTATGTCAATAAAAATTCTTTGGATGCCGTTGTTTTATTAATGGAAGCAATGTCTAAAACTAAAAAATGTTTCTTTTTAATAACTCCAAATTACATTGCTCAATCAAATAATCCATGAAAATATCGCCATTATAGGCACCATCAACAATTTTGTAACTTACATGTCCAGAATTTGAAATTGCGAAGCATGCTGAAAGGTTTTGCCCTTTTGAAGCTGGAACAGACGTTACTGGACTTACGTCTGCCTCTGCATGCATTTAATTTATGTATGTAGATTAAATAATGTTTTATCCAAAAATAAAATTTCTTTGTTTCTATGTCTGAAAACATCTCTTCCATAATCACACATTTTTTGTTGATGACCCTCAGTGTAAATTATCACAGCTTTTTTCTTAAGCCTTTCTGGCGATAGCCCTGCTTCATTAAGAATTCTACAAACCTTGGTGGATTTCAACTCTTTCGAGTAAATTTCCATAAACTTCTCGGCCATTTCCTTATGAGTCAAAGATTGAACATAAGCAACAATTTCTTTCAAATCTTGAACCAGCTCTGTTGGATGACTGATTTTACGACCGGGTTAAGAGTACAAATCAAGAAATAATTTCGTAGGATTATCATTTATTTTTCTGGATGCCTTGCAAGCTGCCGTTTTCCCAAGACCAAAAAAATAGAATAATTTCCTTTGGTGGTACTTCCTGTGAAAGTAATTGCTTGACTAACTCAAAAAGGGAACTGTTCATCAAAACTTGACTTTTACTTTCTGTAGGTGTCATAGGCTTTAGATTTTTTCTCTCGGTATTAACTGAGTTTTCCTGTGAAGTCATAGGGACCAAAACCTTTTAATTCCAAGTAAAAGTAAACCGTTAGCAAAAAAATTATTGAAACTTTCCGTTTATTTATGCGATCCTCTGCAAACTGTTAATAATTGAAACAGTTTCCTAGAAAGCTCAAGAGTTCCTTCTTGTGTGATGGAGTTCTTAACTTTAATAAAGGTTCTAATTCGGTTTTATCGAGTGAAACCACTTTTTCCGAAACTAAATATCCTAAATATCTAATTCATTTAAATCCGAACCAGCATTTAGTAGATGAAATTTTAAGCCCAGCGTCTTCTAACTTTCCCAATAGTTTTTTTAAGATGACACAAATGGGAATTATAATCTTTACTAAATATAATAATGTCATCGATATAAGCCATTACAGAATTAAAATATTTCAAGAGAATATCGAGCGTTCGTTGACAAGTTGCCGGTGCATTGGACAGCACAAATGGCATCTTAACAAATTCTAATATTCCTAATCATGGCCCAGGTGTAAAAGCTCTTTTTTCAATGCCACTACCTTTAATTGGAATCTGCCAGTATGCTGAATTCAAATCAATGGTGGAAAAATATAAATTTCCGTTTAGTCTTTCTATAACGCCTTGGATATTAGGTAACGGGTATGAATCAAATTTTATAACACTGTGTAGTTATCAGTAATCAGTGCAGAATCTTCGACTCCCGTCTTTCATTACCATCATTTTCAACGGGGATCTCTACGGGCTTGAACTAGGTCGGATGATTCCATTTTCAAACATTGCTATCACCTGGCTCTTGACTTCTTCTACTAGTGCATTAGGCAGCCTATAGCAAGGGCTTGCCACTGTTAAGGTATCCCAAGTATTTATTTTGTGGTTTCTAGCTTTTACATTACCAACATCCCATTTAAATCTCACTATGACCCTTGATAAAAATTTGCTGAGTAATCAGATAAGTTGTTCTCTTTTGTCTAATGTTAGGTCGACGTTTATTAACCCACTGACATTTCCAGTATCCATGTTTTTTTAATTAAATTGGCAGATATGTCTCTACTATCATGAAAAGAAAATGAATTATCCTTCATGTTAATAACAATTTCATATATATTCATGGAATCTCTTCCCACCATAACATCGAATATCAAATCATCAACAACATAGAATTCCCACATAATTCTCGTATTTCCAAATAGGATATCACACAATTTTTTCCAAGAACCTTAATTTTCTTTCCACCAGCAGAAGATAACGACAATGAATACTGTATTTCGTTAAAATTTTGACAACTACGGCTACTAATAAAGGATTAAGAGATTCACCAAAAAAATAAATTTAACTTCGATATAAGCCTTAAACCGAGGGATTCGGAGCCAATGAAAAGCACCCTGGATAAGATACCTAAATTTTCGGGACTTGATGAAGAAAAAGCCGAATAAAATATAAGAACAAGGCAATTTTCGTAAATAATTAAAGAATTAGTGACATCGTCATATCGTACATTTTTCAGATTTAAGGTACAATTTGGATGAGCATAAACCTCAACTAGATTTTTATTTTATTGTTTTATTTGTTTGTTTCGTTACATCCAGTATCTAAGATTCCTCTAATTTTTGCATTGTCAGTTTCCACTTCGATCGAT
Source organism: Sphaeromyxa zaharoni (assembly GCA_001455285.1). NCBI lineage: Eukaryota > Metazoa > Cnidaria > Myxozoa > Bivalvulida > Sphaeromyxidae > Sphaeromyxa > Sphaeromyxa zaharoni. The sequence continues at coordinate 3,989 of LDMZ01007658.1, forward strand.
GGAATTTCCGTTGTACTGACAGCGTTACTATGTTAAGAATTCATTCTCGTCTTTCGAAGGTTTCGTTGAAAATGGTCAGATTACCTACAGTTCCGACACATGGTCATTCTCTATTTCTTCTTACGGGGATCAAGACTTCTCTGTGACTTTACTTCGTCCAGCAAGGTAATTGATTTCGATATAATCTCCATCATTGGATCCCGCTGGTTCACTCACAAAACCGAAGAGCACTTGCACCCGTCGTCAGAATCTGGGCTTTCGGTAATGTTGCTGCCAATGAAATCCCTTGTTCCAACCGAAGGATGGACCCCACGTGCGTTGGTAAAAACGAGATTATTTTATCTCTTACGATCTCGTCCAGGTTGACCGCATCCTGCGTCGTCTTCGCCTCGCAAATCAATGAATCTAATCTGTAGCTAAACTTGAATATTTATTAATAATCTTCGAGTTTTGCGGCAGAAACAAACTGAAGTGGGCCGGCCTAGCAAAAATATTTTAAAAGACCCACTTTTTCGCCTCCCTTCTGACACATAATTCTAAAACTTCTCAAGATGTTACCTTTTTTCTGAACAGATCCTTGGTCTTTTCAAAAACTGAAGACCGCAAGTGATCTGGCAGAAATTTGCATTCAAGTGCAATATGCTGTTTCGGAGACAAATTCTTCTACTTTGCCGTAAAATCAGCACCTCTCAGAAGGTGTTCAGCGTACAAAAATACGTAATCCATCAAAATACACTCTGACATCAAATGTAAGATATTACTAACGATTCTAGTCGCTAAATTTAAATAATGTGTTTCTGGAAAATAACTGTTGTGCAACAATAATCTTACAAACCCCAGCAAAAGTGTTCTCTGAAATTAGTAAAATCCATTTTTTTACAATATTGATTATTATTAAAAGATGCTGTATCAATATATGATTAAAACTCTTAGCCGAACTATATCTCTTGACAGAGTCAAAAAAATATGACATTATTACTTTTGTATATATTTTAGAGTATCGGATAAGACTCTTAGAAAAACTGTCTAACAATTATTCATTCAGGAATATTGTTCGAAAAACCTAGCATTTCATCTATGCATTTAATATAGGCACTAAATTTTTCCGTTTATCCACCATCTCTACAGTGGATTCCTTTGAAGAAATACACATTATCGTATATCTATGCAAATTTTGTTTCCTAAAATTGGAACCTTCCTTATATTCACCGTTGATTCAGAACAGATTATTAGAACCTGGCCCTTCTCCTGTCTTGACACATCCCTCCTACCTAATCATAAAAACTTTCGGAAAATACATTAGTGATTACATGCACTTGCCTAATTTTATGCTATACTTGAAATGAATTCCCTTTCCAACTTTATCAAAGTCCCCAATTTTACTAATTTTTGGTATAGTGACATTTCTTCTACAATGTTATTTTTATTCCGATTTTCTATTTGAAGGTTGTTTTTTTTAATTTTTTTTGTCAATCTTTTTATCTGAATTATAAATAGTTATCATTTTCGTCAATGGGCAGATGAAATATTATATGTTTTAGTGAACATTTTTCCATCCCGAATAGAAAATATTTGATTTTGATAGAACAACTTGTTACTATTATCAGTTGTATGAACATCGTAAAATCTTATGTTAATCTAATGTGAACGTGTGGTTTATTCTATAAGATAAATTATTTTCTTTTTAACAAAATTTTGCTTGCAATAACAAGTTATACTAGTTAAAATAATGGATTTTTTTGTAAATATGTGATACCCTTTGAATTTGAGCAGTTTCTAGTACAAATATCCTGATATACTTTAATTTTGACTGCATGAGACAAAATTCTTAAAGATGAAATTTAAAAGTGACATCAAATTATTAAAATATGTTTAATTTGATATAAGATGTTACATGATTATTTATTTAGGATGAAAGTAGAAAGGAAATTAAAATATACTCAAATTAAATTTTTTTATATCAATTTATTAAATAAATTCCACGTAAAAATATAAAAATATCACTCTGAAATTATATAACTTATACAATAAATTTTTGCAAATCACAGCTCATTTTTTTAATACTTATAATTTTTTGATCGTATAAAATTGTTCCAATGTCTCTTTCTCCATCTTCAGCTCCACACGCAATGTTAGATTTATAAATTTTTGATATTCTTGGGATATGTTTTTTTTTAATTTCTTATAATCATTTGAATGCTTTAAGGTTGCCTGCTTATTAATTATACTATCAAATATTTTGAGGCGAACTTAGCGTTTGTACTCATAATTTATCGTCTAAGGTACGTGCCTGTAGTTGTTATTGAAATTATTTTCATTTTTTTCACACATGGCTTAATTTTAATATATATACATATATAATTAAAATATTTTTGTATCTGCAATCTGATATGCCCGATCTCCAATATTACTTAAAATCTTAAATTACCACGAAAGTCATTTCGTTAATAAATTAATCCTTTTAGAAGATTGATTCTTTTCCTTGATTTTTTTAGAAAGAATATAAATTATTATGTTTTGTACATAATTACTGCCAATTTCATCAGTTTCAAAATCACTGTAATTTTAGAAACAGTTTTTTTAATTTAATGAATAAAGTTTAGTCATTCAGTAATTTTCATTTTTATAATCACCGAACGAATATTGATATATATTGAAGTGATTTCATATCTATGAAACTATGTACGAATTATACTTCATATTATTCAATATCTAGAATTGTCAATTCATTTATATAGGAATGAACCTATATGATGTTTTTTATTATAATTTTATTTTATACAACAAAATATTTCTTTTATTTGTTATGGCGCAAATCCAAAATCATTTTTAAATGTTGCGTACTGTATTAAATTGTCTTAAATACATCCACTTGCAGGAAATTTTTTCCTTTATAATTTTGAATAGGATTTATCATCTTTACAAGTATGTCAGAATAAATTCTAAGACTCACTGAATTTTTGTTAAGAAACTCCCTTATAGGCAATCCGCATCAATAAAATGTCATACTTTTAATAATCTAATATATATATATATATCCTCAATTTTTAAATAATTGATTATTTGGGATTAATTGAAAAAAATATGTTTGTAAATTATGATATTTTAAATTTTTGGTATTTTTATTTGAAAACTTATTGTTTTTAATAGCTTTAAAATTATGATTTAATATTGAATTGGTTGTTTTTGTATTTATATATATCATATAGAAACATAATAATCGTTAAAGACAATGTTGAACTAAGCCATTAAACTTTGAATACTTTTTGAATTTTTTTAAATATTTCTATTCGTATACCATGAAATGAAATATAGCTTTTGATCAATTAGTTTTGGGTTCATGAAATTTCGATTTAATACTATAAAATCCAACTTCTAAGTTTTATTTTAAGATAAAAAAAATACTTAAATTTTTCACTGTTTTGAAAATTTAAGAAATTTTTGTTTATGATTACAAACAGGATTATATTCAAAAACTGAATATAAATATTAAAACAACTATAAAATATTGGTTTCACATTTTAATATGAAGATATTTAAAAAAAAGTATACTTGTGTAAGCGAAGATATTTTTAAGAAGTGACTTTCATTAATGCAATATAAAATATTTCCTCTTAATAATGATTTGTCTCTACAATAATGCCTGAAAATTGTAAGAATTGACTTCATATATTTTAAATCTAATTTATAACTGAAATCAGAAATGTTTTCAACTCAATATGTTTACGCTACCTATATAGAACCTTTTGCTCTTACGTGGTTGGATATTTAATATCACAATGCACAGACTCAGGATACCTTGTTTCTAAGATTCTAAAATATATTTTACTTTCGAACGAATATTACATCAATGTTATGATTAGGGACCATTAAAATCAAATTTTTTTATTTTTAAAAATTTTTAATAAAAATCAAGTTTTTTAATGGAAATTTATCAATTTTTTTTGAAAATTAACCTTATCCTGATGGAGCATCCCTGCAGATAATCTTTATAAAAAAATTTTAAAAATTGAATAACATTTACTTTTAAATACATAATAGAAATAATGTATCTTCTAATTAATCATTACGTATATTCAACATCTTTTATTTTTCCATTTTTATTAAAAAAAACCGTATAGTTTACTGCAATTAATTTGACTCTGTAGTTGATCATAATTAAAATTAAAAAATTTTTAATGAAGAATCAATGTCCGTGTAACATTTTAAAAAAAGTAACGGAGCAATAATTTTTTATTTTGCGAAGGTTTTATTACATTTTATCATTCTCTACATTGTTAAAAGTTGTGATTCGTGTTTTACTAAATAATATAAGTAGTAAATTGGTTTCGTATGTTTCAATTTTTCCAATAAATTGATGACTGTAATTACAAATGAATATAAATGACTTTCTCAAATTTTATATCTGTATATAGAGCATTTGTAAAGCTCTATTGTCTCTGGTTTATAATTTAAATTAATGCACCAACAAAAGTTTCATTCCAAATATATTTCGCTTTTTATCAGAAGCACTGCGTCTTTTTTAAAGTTTTTTGTTACAAAAATTATATCTAGACCAGACAAAAAAAATTTCGAATTGATATATCAGAGGAAATATTAAAAATAAGATAATCTGGAACTAACTAATTTAAACAATATTTAAGTTGACCTTCCAATATCTTTTTAAAATGTCATACCCTTGATCAATTATATTATCATCGGCCGTTTGCATATGAAGTTAAATATATTTTTTACAAAAAGAAGAAAAGTTCGTATATATTTTAGTGAACTTATTTTCAAAAAAATATTTAAATAAGAAGCTTGATATCAAAATATATAGCAGCTTTCTTTTGCTACATAATTTAATTATATACTTGTGCATTTTCTCATCTATAAATTTTGTAATTTATAAATATTTTACTGTTAGAAGTAAATTTTATATGCAATTCAGTTATTAAAAACTGATATAAAAAAATAGTTATGGCATAACTAAAATGGCTTATTTCATTTTCGGAATTATTAAATAACTATTTTAATGATAATAATTTCAGTCCTTGTGTTGAACAAAATCATACATTCCAAGAGAATAGATATCACAAACTGAATCCCAATTATTTTTAGTTATATTAAATCGATATCTCTAATTTTGTCCTCATTTCCATGAAACCTCCAAGTTTTTCAAGATTTTGAAGATAATATATTTAATCATTTACCTGTTTTAGTTAAAATATTAATGATTATGATTAGCTCCAATGTTATTGTTTGCGTTAAAAAACAATTTCTTAACGATAATAATTAAAGATTTTTAAGTTCTCAAATTTAAAAAATTTTTTTATTTTTATCTCACACTGACTAAGCACTCATAAAAATATCATATATCAATGATATTTGTGGTTCCCTTGAATCAATATTGTCCTATCAGGTACTTCGGACTCAAAGATTTCTTATGCCTATATATGTAAATAATTATTTGATGCAGTAAAAAAACATGATAATTTTGACATTGATATTTTTTTTATTCAATATAAAACATCCACTATATTTAATAAAAAATATCTATTATTTGATAGATAGTAGGAAACAAAAGATGTAATATATATTGCCATATTATTCCAAATACCGTATTTTTGTATGGGCAAATATACCAGTGTTCAAGGACATAATTCCATTACTTTATTCTTCAGGTACAAGAAAAGTTTCAAAATTTTCTATTAAAAAAATTTTTCTTATTTTACTTTGAGTCAACAACTTTCCATTTATAAAATTTTACAAATATAAAAATCTTTTATTAACAAATTAAGTTTTTATTTTTTTAATAAAGATTTTCAATAATTAACAAGAATTAAAATTTGTTAAGTTACATTAAAGCAATAATTTTACTAAAACAAGAATTATAAAATTTATCTATTTTCAGTGTTATTTGTTAATATTTGCAGTTAAAAATATATTCACACACTGACTATTGTTTAACAAAAATACAATTTGGTATTGACAAAATAATTAGCACATTTTTTATTTAATTTATGTTATATTGCTATTAATTGTTTATTCTGATAATTATTTTTATTAAATAAGATTTATTTGGACCAATTTATTTTTTTTAAACAAATATACTTCTCACTTCATTTAGCCTTATTTTTTTTAATAAGGCTAGAACTAAGCAACTAATATAGATTGATTCTTCGTAAACAATTCAATAAAAATAAGAATATCCAAAACCATCAATTATTGAAACGCAATAATTTAATCCGGTTTTTAATCAAAAAATTTTTTCATCATACATTAAATAAGATATAATTTCTTACCCGGTTTTAAATTTAATATTTTCGATTTATTCGATACAAACAAATACGTGATGTTTACTTTGACCAATAATTAATCAATTAAATTTACTAAAATTTTTTTTGTTAAGTGCAGCAAGTCTATTTAATCAGTAAAACTATGTTAATATTTGATATCCTAAATGATAGTTCTCTAAATATTTGTACTTTGTAGATATCATATTGGTTTTAATTTTAATTTCTAATAAAAAAATATCAATGTCTAGATACCTTAAAATAATGAGGCGTTTATATAACGCACATAAAATAACTCAATATTATATTCATTAAAATATATAAAATTATTAAACAATTTATTAATGCGGTAAATAAATTTCTAACATATATTTAATTGATTTTTTTGGTTTACTTATTTTGTAAGCTAATAAAATAATAAAAATTTTTAAAAAATATTTAGAAAAATAGATTTTAATGTCGATTTCTATATATATATATATATGTTATCAAGGTATTTAATTATTATTTACTTCATTACAATTATATTTTAATGTATGTGCTGTGCTTTATCAAACCCCTACATAGAAATTCATTGTAAGTTTGTTAAAAAAATGTGATTATAATATTAAAAGAATTAAAATAATAAAACAAATATTGTAATACAACATGAAATAAAAAATAAATAAATTTTATTCATGGATTTTCATTTTCTAATCGTTCAATAACACATAAAACGCTTTATAATATTAAACAAAAAATTAACTTCTAATAAACTAAGATTTGGCAGCGAAAGTGGAAATTATTTTTGTTTAAACAAGGACCTAAATACAATTTTACAATAAATTGATTAAAAATCTAATTTCTTGCCAATTAGTAGTTCATATATAATTTATGACAGTTATAAAATTTAAATTCTAAGGGAAATGCAAACAGAATTTAAATATTTTAGTATATATATATATATATATATATATATCGTCCAATTCCGTATCAGAAATTCTTATAATATTGCTTTCATTCCTTAAATATCTAGTCCTTGAAATTTAATGAATCTGTTGTGATTTGAAAAATTTGGTATATCATTAATTCCTTTCACAATTAATAAACTATTTCGAAATTTTAAATCAATAATTGGTCATAAAATTTAATGGATCAAGATAAATATTTTTGTCTCATTTTACATGCTAAATTTTAACGACAAATTAAAGGCATGTAATATGTGTAAAAAATTAATTTACAAGAGTTTTGAGGTATGTCATTGATAAAGTTTGATAAGTACTGTCCCTGTTATCCGTTATCTAGAGTTTTGATAAGATATAATATTACATCCTTACTGCCCTAAAAGAAGAATTTTTTGTCTAATTTCTTAAATAAATATTTCAACTTTCGAATGTTCAGTATGACATGAATATCTTAAAATATTCTTATCAACCTACATTTAATTAATTTGAAAAAATATATGAATAATTTTACACAATATTTATCTTTAACTTTCTTAATTTTTGTTAACTCCTTTGTACTGTTTAATTTGCAAAAAGTATATTCTTAATCCTTAAGCGGGAAACAATTAAATTTTTCATACATTATATATATTCGAAAAAGTTACACAAATTTCTTATTGGAAGTATTTTAAGATACAAATTGTATAAATCATTTTTTTGGACTTATTAATGTTTCAAAAATTTTAAAATTCTGATGTTATATTTTAAATAATTCACTATTTTTAAATTTAAAATATTTTACTACCGTAAAAAATACATAAAAAATATAGTCTAAAATAAATATGTATAATATTCTTAAAAAATTAATAAAATAACATCGTGAAATTTTTTTAATATATTTTATTAGGTATAGTCTTTTGTTTCCAATTTATGTACATTATATTTTAATTCAAAAAATGTATAAAAATGATGTTAATGATTATAATTTGACAAAAAAAAATTTATATTATTATTATTTTATTATATTTTTAGAATCATATGACCGCAACATTTAAATTTTGGACAATTATATTTTAAGCTATTTCAAATATTATAGTGAAAAATGAGTAAATTAACTTGTTTGTCATTTAATTTTCGATACGTTGACGTTTTCTTTTTCCATATGAATATAAATATAAATAGATAAACCTCTGTTGTCCAATTTCTGAGATTTTATATGTCGCATCAAAAATAAGTTTAAAAAAATATGTGAAATGTAAATTTAGTATAATATAAATATAAATATATTATCTGTTACATAAAGCTAATATATAAAAAATTAAATATTCACTTATTACCTGTAAAATATTTCGAGTTACGTATATAGCGTACACGTTTAATAATTTTTTTTTCGAAAAATGTGTAAAAATAATCTTTCAATATTGTGCTAAAAGTTATTATTTACTAATAAAACTTTTCTAAGGCATATTCAATATTTTTTATGCCAATTATCATTTTAAGCATATCCTTAATAAAATTGGTCAATTTGAATTTTTATTTGACATTAAAAGTTATATTTATTTCTTTTTGAAAAATAAGAGAGCAAGCACGTCATTTATTTTATAATACCATATAATGCCATTATACAGATGCTTGGAAAAATCTTAAATCGATATTTTTAGAATTTTTTATATGAAATTATTATCAATAATTTTTAATATTTTTAACTTTTATAAAAAACAATATAGTGAAAAATTGGTATATGCTCATTGCTTAAGCTATAATTTTGATTCCATAATTTTTTAAACTTTATTCAAATATTCAATCAAATCTCATGGTTCATATTATTAATTTCTGTTCTAAAACTTTACGATATAAATTTTTTAATTTTCTTGAACTCATATAAAAATATAACAAATTTTTTTTATCAAATTAAATCATTAATTTTGGTAACGACTATTTAATTGATATTATATGCTTTCCATGAAATACAAAATTAGAAGAGCTGGTTCACAAAAAATGTGACCAAATAAATAGATATCCATGAAAAAGTAGGTAACTCATTGAAAATTGATAATGGCAAAAATACATTCAATAAATATTGAAATAGTTTATATCAGGTTTTAAAATTTTTAATTTTTTTGAATATTTTTTATAAAACTCGAAACTAGGTTTGATCTAGTTTTAATAAACTCAATGTATTTTACTTTTAAATGGACAAAGTATTCAAATCTATGGTATATCGTTTAATTAATTTAATAATTCGAAGTGTTTTTAATACTATCAATTCACACATCTATTTTACGTATTCCGGCTCTTAGATAAAAGATTTAATAAAACCTTGTTTTAACCATATAATATTTTAACAAAATTTTTCATATAAATAATTTATTTCTATCATTAAAAAAATCTTTGATTGTGAAATAAATGGATATCGAGATTAGATTAAAAAAATTGATTTTTTACTCACTCTAAAGCAATGGTATAAGGAAATTCCTGAACAAATTAAAATTTATGTTTATTTAATTATATAAATATTTAATATATTTTGCTACATTAGACCATAATTGTTTCCAAATGCAAAATAACCTGTTTTTTCTTTAATTTCATCTTATAATACTACTTAAAAAATATATTAAACCCTTGTAATATTCAAATATGAAAAAATGAATATATGAAATAAAGTGAAAAAAATATAATATCGCGGAGTCCTCGCAACCGTTCTGAAATTATAAATTTACATTTCAGGGCCAGAATTAAGAGGTATTCAAACCTGAATATTAAACAGTGATAGACTAATTATTGATGAAATTTTATATATTAATACATGAAAAATTATTATGATTCGTGACGGCATAATTATTATTAATACGTTGTGTCTGTAAAAGCTTTTATCTATGTTGAATTCAATTTTTATGTAATATTTTTTATAATGCATATTATTCGACAGGTTTGGTCAAATATTAAATGTTATAGGCTAAGGAAACTTCCATCTACAACTAATAATAATACCTAATTTTCGGATTACGCTCACCCTTGAATGAATAGGGGCATTGTGATTGGATATGATATGCTGGAAAATGGAAAGGTTGTTCTATTATAATGCAGCTCTGTCCGTGACGCTCTTATAGGTGAGATTTATAAGTATGATTCTAGATTAAAACAATGAATAATGCTGAATCTATCTCAAAAATATACTGAAAAAAGATATTCCAGTCTAAAAACTGATGGAAACATCACTGGAAGTTTAATTATATATGGCATGCGTAACTTTAATGATAGAATTTAAAGCGATTCACAGTTCCATTAAAAAAATACATTCCGATGATTTTCATATATTTCCTACGTAATAAATAAAATTAATACTGACAAATTATTTTCTTGAAATGCTTCCCAAATGTTTGGATTCCCGAAAAGATGGCACTGTAAAAATTAAAATAATTGAACGATTATTTAAATCTTATTTTTAACTCTAACTTAGTTATGGGATAGATAATCTGCTTCTGAAAACGTTTTCGAATAAGACAATTCAATATCTGTGGATATAAGAGTTTCTTATCCCGATGGAGCAATAAATTCGGATTTATCGTTCCAATCAATGTTATTCAGTCAATAATATCACGGTTGAGCAAATATATAATGCAAACGTGGCATTAATTAACTAAAGGATTCTGTCAACTCAAAATTTTTATAGCATGAAGAAAAACAGACTATAAATTTCAGGCATCAATTAAGAATTTCATAGCACAGGTTTTTGTATATTTATAAGGCAAAAATAAATTTAAAAACTTAATGATAGAGATTCTTGCTCACATTCAATGATTTAAAAACATATCCATCCAGGTTTTATTTACAAATTTTGAAAAGTGTCGGTAGAAGAAAGGATTAAATATCTCTTCTTCTCGCCATATATGTGTTTCGATTTTAGAAGGTTTTGTTATTTCAAAAAGTAAAAATATTAATGCATACTATTTTCCACTAAAAGTTGTTGCAATTACAGACTTAACGGGTTTTGATGTGTTACTAAACTAAAATTATCATTTCAACTGCATTTTCCTTTTTTAATGATTCTTTTGAATAGCAATTTAATATTAAATCAACGAAAAATCAAATTTTAAGAGGTAAATTACTTAAAAATGAAGTTTTCATGATGAAAATACACAGGTTTTAAATATCAGTGGAAGATGTTGATGAGATTTACACCATGTAATATATGTATGGGCCAATGGTAATCTTTAAACTTAAACGTAACACATAACAGAGCAAGAAATTATATGATTAAATCATTGTGAATGTATTGCAAAAAATTAACTTTATAATTGGGTTTATATTAATTTAGAAAACTCTGCTAAAATAGATTATGATTACCAACCATTGGCGTCACCACCAACAAAAGAAGTAAGCAAATTTTTTTTAGTGATAAAGATTAAAGCTACTCCAGTCAAGAAAAAAATTCTTGAAAAAAATTAAAACGGATCGATAGATACAAAAATGTTTCTTGATCAATAAGTGTGCTGATTTAAAACTGGTTGAAATAATATTAAGAATGAAAGCATCTCTGGTGTAATATGCAGATATGAAGAGATAAATACCAGTGGGTCATATGCATATTATATTACTTTAATAGATCACACCGTTCGGTTTATCATAAAATAAAAATTTAAAAATATTATTTCTGCTTAAAAGAATTAATCATGATTTTTATTTCCAAATTAAAAAAATAATTCATTTTCCATGCATTATTCTGGATCTATATTTATTTATAAACTTATTTTTTAAAAATTTTGATTAGATTCGGATTATTTTGATATCAGATAAGAAAAATTCAGATGTAA
>LDMZ01007673.1:0-10998 GCA_001455285.1 Sphaeromyxa zaharoni
TAGGTGTCCAGCTGGCTGGACATACCTGAACACTGTTGCCAACGAATTACTCATTCCAGATCACGTGATTCAAAAAATGTATATATATATCTCGCCGCGGTGCCGCCCGCACTAATTAGTTAGGATTACTACAATATATTCAATAAATATCCCTAACGTTCCAATTTTAAATAAAACCTCGATAATCCAAATGTTTGGATTTATTTATTGATAGAAATTATTTAAAGAAATAAATATAGCATATTACGGTTAATCTATTTTCGGATCACAATATATAGATTATATACGATCATTACTAAATATTAATAAATTATTTAATACTTTACGGTGCAGAATAGTACATTAAAGCAGCATAGCTTTGGTTTATTCTACAATAGTACTTAAAAATTTCATTTTCCACCGATAGTCTGCATACCAATGAAAATTTTGGTCCTCGTGTTTGACGCAATCTAAAATCTATCTCAGATTGTGACTGCATTGGCTAAACATCACATCATATATTTTACATTGAAAACTAACCATTATCATCCAATTTACTTATTTATTATTTTTAATTTTGTTTGATAAAAAATTCCATTATAATACTTAAAGACAACGAATTTTAAATAAGAATGTTCTTTAAATTAAATCGTTTAAACACAAATTCATCGATATTCTTAACCTTAATATAATTATAGCATCAATAGTGTTATTAATTATTAAAACGATTTAAAGTAGTATAAAATAGAATAAAATTGTCTTACTTATATTTAAATGACATATGTAATTATAGGCTAATTTTCTAATAACTTTACAAAACTTTATTCTACATGATGAAGCTGCTAATAATAATATGCTTTATTGATGTTGCAACCGGTGGAGATATTTCTGGGGTAATCCTCCCTCTAGATTTTCCATCTCATTTTTCTAAATGTAAAAAAGACGAAGAATACTGCCGTCTGAGGTTCGATTTACTGAATGACACTTTGACCTCCCTTCTCGAATTCTTTACTCATCTTCCTCGAGGATTTCTTCAGGAAAAATTAGGATATCCCACATGGAAACCCAAACATTTTTACGAGTTATACAATGATGATAGTAAATTTTGGCAGTTTTTTGTGCCTTTTTGCTATGGAGAGCATTTAGATTTAGTATTACTACCAGATAAAGCTTTGGAAAATTGCAAAAGACTAATTCAACTGACTAAAAGTTTTCGCAGAGATTTCTTTTGGTGCAGCAATAGGCTTATATTGTGCAATGCAGATTACCAAGACAAAATTAATTTATTGTGAATTTATGTTAAAACTATAGTATCAAATACAGTAACACTATTATACTAAACCTTTATTATCTTTACTTCTAATTAACATTGTGAAAAATAAAATCTATCAAATAATTTAATTGATTATTAAAAAATCTAAAAATTTTAACAATCATTATAATCAACCAATTTTTGATAACAAATTCTATAAGTCAACAATAAAGATTGAATAACTGCTTGTTATTTCTTAAAACTTTAATTTAATATATTTTCTGTACACGAAACATCCATGAAAAAAAATAATAATATAAAGACGTCGATTCAGAGATGGGTTGCTTCCAGCTAAAGTTACATTAGATAAATCAAGATAATTTTTAGAAAATTAAGAATAAAAGATGAAAAATCTTTCATCCTCTAACTTATTATAAAATTGAAAATACTAAAAAAATATATTATATACGTCCCCATGAAGAGTTTGAAAACTTTATTTAATTTAAATTTTTCTTTCAAAATGAATGATTGATAGTATTCTTCTCCCTTGCTTATATACTGTATGCTTAATTATCATTGAAGGACAATTTTTTAGATGATGACTCTTCGAAAACTCTTTAATAAATCTTAAATGATATAGAAGGTTGTGTGTTGGAATACGATCATCAACGAACGATGTCGTCTGGAACAAATCGAAAAATATAAATGGCCGCACTGCAACCTCGTGTGCGGCATATGATATACAAGTATTATTTAATAGTTTGCTTCATCATATATTTATATATATTTGTACAATTTTTCATTCATGTATGACTAAACTAAAGCAATGTGCATGTTTATAGTTATCATTGATAACAAAAATTATTATTCTGAACCTTTTAATAAGCAAATTTTAAAATATAGTTTAATTGATGTTTGCTTATCTCATTTGAAACCATATATTAAATTTTTTCTAAAAAGATGAATTAATAATATATATTTGAAGTGCATATATTTGTACCATTTAAAAAAATGATACTGCAAACGAATATTTTTTTGGTTGTTCTACCCTATTTAATTTATTAATACAAGAAAGTAATTGCCAACATTTGAACGGCTGCATTCATATTGAAAAAAATTTTTTCCAATCATTAACGACCATTACTTAACAATTTTATTATCTACTAATATTTACCATTCAATAAAAAATCGACTCATTCATGTAAAATGAAATCTTAGTACTATTAAACGAAAATTTCGGAATGTTTATTGATTTTAATCAAAAAGTAAACAAAAATATTTAATTAAGATTTTGTAAAAAAATTATAAACATGATATCAATAATATCATCACAATCTTGCGTCCAGTAATGAATCTTTGTTCATTTAATTTTATAAAAGATTTGTTAATTCCCAATTATATTACTTATTATTAATGGAAACATAATTGTCTAACCAACTCCGTATGAATTCATTTTGGGGATGGAAAATTTTAAAGCCAGATCTTCTAATAGACTTTACAACGGTTTGAGCATATATATCTGCTATTAAATCGATTAAAGTGAAACGGGACTAAGCATCTTTATATTTAACCACATAATATTTTTTTAAAAAACTGACATCCCTTAGTCTTAATTCTGAACGGCTCGCATATGTCAGATGACAGTTATTCTAAAACTCCTCTCTTATAGAGACCTCCATCAAGTTTCGCATATTTTATATGATGGTGTTTAGCTTGCTGACAAAATAGATAGCATTTTACAATTATATATACAACAGAAGAATAAGGTTTTCCACAATATTATTGTAAAGCAGAGCGCGTTGCTTTAATTCCGGTATGACCAAATTTGTTGTGTAAAAAGTAAACAAAGCTAAAATTTCAGAATTAAATTTATTCCCTGTTAGGCCTCAATTGAGAAAATTTTCAAATTGTTTAAGACACCAGAGTACTGCATGTTGAGGTGAAACCCTGCCACAGAATCGAGAAAGGTAGTCTGTCACGACATTGTCCTCTCATACAATATAAAAATACTTAAAATCATATTCCAGAATTAGCCAAATACAGCTTTTAATCCTATTGTTCTTTGGATATTTTAACATAAAAATATTTCTATTATCTGAATATACACATACTTGGCTTCCAAGGATAATCGATCAAAAATGTTCGAGAGATTAGAATACATCGAAAAATTCCTTTTCCATCACTGTATATCCACTCTCTGCTCCCCTCAACTTTCAACTGAAGATTCCAATAAGTCAATTTTTTGTTTAAAACGACTACCGCGTGCGAAATCATAATCGTCTGAAAATAATTCAAATGGCAAATCAGGATCATGATAGTTAAACAGTAGGTTTTCTTAATTTTTAGAGATAAACAAAGAGAGACACTTTTAATCTTGATCACACCAGGAGAAATTGTTTTTATTGTTTTTTCAGTTAATTGAATGGATACACGAAATAAATCATGAACATACGGTCGACGCCACTGTATCAGGCCTAACATTTTTTTGAAATTGTTTAAGATTTCTAGGCCTAGGAATATCTTCTACTATTTTTAATCTGTCAATGTCTCCTTTTATTCCAAGACTTCTTATAGCCTATCCTAAAAAATGTATTGACTCCATACAAAATTCTGATTCTTTCGAAATTTAGAGGTTCGTTATTGTCGGAAAGTATTTTGAGAACCTCTAATACCAGATTTTCATGATTGTCAACATTTTTTTAATATAACAGTATATCATCTATATAAACTATCACGTTTTCGATATCACGAAGCATATCGGTAATGGTTTTTTGGAACATAAACGAAGCATTCTTAAGACCAAAAGGTAATCTTTTGTAGACGCAAGTTCTTCCAATGATTCGAAACGCTGCAAGTTTTGTTGCACTTTCCCTTTGTCTCAATTGATGATACCTCGTCTTTAAGTGTATTTTTGAAAAAAAACTTTCCTATCTTTGAGATCAATCATTATTTCTTGGATCCGTGGAATTAAATATGATAATGAAATCGTTGAGGCGTTTAATTGGCTAAGGTCTACAACTAAGAGAATATCACCAGATTTTTTGAAAACTGAGAAAGCAGAACTAAAGGTATTGGTTTGTTGTAATGATATTATGTCAGGTTTTTCAAGTTTTTGAAGGTGACTTTTAAAATTTTTGCGAACTGAGCTAGTAACAGTGTATTTTCTTAATTTTGTGTTGAGATCGCAATGTAGTTTCATTTCCATGGGTTCACATATAATACATCTGAGCTCTGGGTTTTTGAATCTGTGCGAATATATTTTACTTCTCATACCTTCACTTATCGCCATATAGCAGTTCAACATTCCAATTAGTTTTTCATCCACTTTCGAAGTAAATTTTTCCTCTATATCCGGCATTTCAATTTCGATATCATTAATTTTGACAGTATTTTGGAAAAAATCGAATTTAATTTTCGGTTCACGATAGAAAAGCTCACTTTATGTATTATGTCGTTACTTAAGTCCTCTACAGCTTCTCCAACAAAGCTAAAAGTATTATTTGGTATATTATTAATCTGCGAAACAAGTCTAACCTCTCCGATAATTTTTCCTATAGATTTATCTTCGGGAATCACAATGTCTCTTGATCATTAGAAATCCAGATTGGATCATAAATGGCTGAATTCTTCACGAGATCGACAGAGAATCCATTTTCCACCAAAATCTTTACGTCTTTTTATAGAATTTACCACCTTTTTCACCAATTTATGTTATACATCTAAAATCTGAATCGCAATGGATTTTTTATAATTTTTAAATTTGTTTACTTTAGCGGGAGGTTTACTATTTTTTTTTATTTTTTACACAATTTGTGCGGTCATGTCCTTTCATTTTATGAATAGGATAATATTTTTGCTTTTACTTTCCGACTATGATTATATGGAAGATTTTTAGCATTGTTAGTTTGATTTTTTTCTTCGTTTCTTAAGTCTAACACACGGGATAGTATCAAATTTTCATGTTTCGATCGTTTCTATAATTCCCTTAACGGAATGGATTCAAGATTAAATCATTCATTGTTCCGTTAAATCATTTAGATTAGACAAAGGTTTCATCTCTTCATATGGCTTCTGACTATGTCCAAGAAGAACCTATCGAAAGTCTCCTCACAACTTCATTAATGAAGTTATAGTATTCTTGGATATATACAAAGTGTTCTTGCCTTACCAATTGCAACATTCAAGTATAGTGTCTGGAACGAGTAGGTGGAAATTTTTCCTCAGTATTGCTTTTATCATTCCTTCTTCGGTAGTAAACCGTTTAAATTCAAGACGAAGGTCAGAACACTTTAAACTTTCGAAAATGTGAATTCTGGTTTCTTCGAACCAGCAACATTGTTCACATGCTTCGGTGAATTTTTTGAAACAACTCTCGAGATCAACTTTATCGATGCTTTCGACAGGATCTAATGATATAAATCCTTTATCTTCGATCCAGGAATACTATAAGAAAACGAAGAAACTTGTTTAGTGTGTAAATTTAATAACCTGCGATATATATTGGACATGTCCAGGCGGGCACTCTATCCATGAGGTTTTTTATCAGTTTTTGAATTAAAATTATCGTCGCATGAAACATGTGGCAAGCCCTTAAGCCTCAGCATATTCAAGGATTTAATGTCCTTACCTCCGCGGGTATTAAATACCCAGTGCTGGGCCATATAAATTTTACAGTTATCTCTCATAATGGATTAACTACAATATAAAAAAATATTATATAACCACACATCGCACTAACGTTTTATCATTTTGAATAAATAATTCGATATTATTCGGTTGCCGTTAACAACCGATTCAATAACGTTATGACTTATGTACTGCACGATATTATAATATTCTCGTTCTTATTCGAAAGAGATCATTAACATTTTTATTCTAAACATTGATTTATTAAAAACTAATAGCCATATTTCAATATTAGGTTAATAAATAATTTTAACACAATAAAAATTTAAATAAGTATATTTGAATTATTTTATGTCTTTACAATGATTTCTTCTTCATTTGACATTATTAGTGGCATAATTTTATAATTCTAGTATTTTACAATGTCCTAATAATAATTGTGACATTAAGAATGAATCATTTAAAAAAAGATTATTCGATCTAAATATATTTTAATTCAGTCATATATTCTTTTTCACTCATGAAAAAATATTCTGCTAATCAATTTTTACGATACAGATCTAGAGAACTAACTATAAATTTTAATAGACATCACTTTCCTTGAATATCTTTAAAGGATTGAATGTACTTGATATCAAAATATTTTTTAGAGAAACAAATAGTTATTACTGTCGGATCAAAGATAAAAATTTTCCAACCGACATAAGTGTGATCATGTAAGTTCAAAAAAATATTCATTGGTATGCATGAATAGTTTCTTTACGCAATACTGCATTGAATAAAATGGTAATTTACTGTGATAAATCCACCTTACTATACATGCTAAAATTCTTTTTAAACTTTTTAAAAATGCATTTTATAAAAATATTAAACGAAATTTTATCAAAAAAGGACTCTATAATTAATTTCACATAAATGAAAAAATTTTTTCATAGGTTGTGGACATAACAATTTTAACCTAAAATATAATCGACAAAAGAAACATCAATATCATCAATGTTATCACTAGAGAAAAATAGGTGTAAAAATCAAAATACTATTTTATAATCGTTCAAAAAATATTCAAAAAAATTTATAACAACTGGGAAAGAAGCAAACACTGACATAATGAATGTTGAGCCAAATTGATGATAGTATATTATTATGGTAGGTACGCATGGAGGGCAGTCATTTGAAAAAAAAAATTATTATTATATCGTTACTACGGCTTTATCTCGGAAATCGTTCGAAAATTCGGAAATGGAGTTGATATCTGCACTAAACTTCTAAAATTTGATCACGTGGAGCAGCAAAAGAGTGAACAGATGTGTAGCAGCTTTTAAATTCAGTTTTCGCATGTCCGACAGATGCACAAACGAATTACATTTCAAAAAAAAGGACGAGACCTTTAACGCACCTGGAATATTTAAAGAAAATTATTGTTGCATAACATGAAAATTCATTGGGAAACGAATATTTTTGACATCAGTTTTCACAGGCTAACTTAAGAGACGATTAGAAATTTACTAAATTTTGTGATAGAACAAAGGCACTTTTAAAAGCTTAACGATATAATAATTAATCAGAAGAAGATTTAACCTTTTGTCTGCGAAGAAAATTATCAATGAATTTCATATACACACAAGAGCACAACTCCATGCTCTAAATAATGAGTCCTACTCGTAACTTTCAGAAATTCGTCATATATACTTGAATGAACGTGGTTTTGTTGTTTCATTAGACCAGAATCCGGAAAACAAAACTTGATTTTTAACATATTTTGAAGTAATCTTTACTGTTGGTGAAGTCAAATCAATTATCAAACAAATTGAAGAATTAAAGTTTACTATTTCGAATTCCAAATGATATATTTGTGAATTTCAGTTATTAGCGATGTTGACTACAAGGATTTGGCGAAAAGTCACATAACATTGATTGCCTTAAATTTTGAGAGCATGGACGCAACAAGTTTTATTGCAAAGGAAATATACCTGTTAACTGCATGAAGTGGGGACAGACAGCACTCTTAGAGATTAAACTCCATTGTGTTAAAATAATTATGGCATTGGTTTCATACAGTTTTGTGCACTTCATATAATAATTTTTGACTAATAAATAAAAAGACCTAGTTCCCCTAAAGCTGGATTTCAAAACGGTTAATGGTTCACTTGTACAGTTACTGGCTCTATGGATATTTATTTTTTTCAAGTAAATATCTATCCTAAAGATTCGACGTAATTAAAAACCTTGAGATTTGATGAAGTATTGGAATAGATTTCCTAATAAATTATCACATTTCTGTAGGTTTATTTACGAAAGAAATTATATTTCCTTCGATTATTGGATACGTAG
The DNA here is from genome assembly GCA_001455285.1 of Sphaeromyxa zaharoni. Lineage (NCBI taxonomy): Eukaryota > Metazoa > Cnidaria > Myxozoa > Bivalvulida > Sphaeromyxidae > Sphaeromyxa > Sphaeromyxa zaharoni. Next base: position 8,189 of record LDMZ01007673.1, read on the forward strand.
AATTGGGAGACAAAACTAAAACTAGAGAGGATTTGTTAAAGGATTGCATGATATTTTCTCAACGTAAAGCCTTGATAATTGATTTACAGATAGAAATATAAAATCACAAAATATATACCCCATCACATCTACTTGAAAGTCATATCGTACATGGTTCCTATTGCGTTGAGGGGTGAATTTGAAAAAGATACACGATACGTTAAAAAAGGGCTTATTTCTTCACAAAAAAAGGCAATGATACTCGCAACCGTGGCGTCTGAGCCGGAATGAAGCATTTTTCCAAACGATCCATTAAAGAATTAATGACTAATTAATTAATAATTATCAAAATTAATGTGTTCCGATCGTGTCCTTGACATAACCACCAATATCTACAAAGGAAAAAAACGTAGCTAATTGATTCCGCGATGATTAATGTAAGTTTAATTCAATTACAACTGCTAAGCGATTAAGTAGTCGTAATTTGTAATAGACGTACGGTCATGATCGTAGAGCGTGACTATTAACAAATGAGCTTATAAATGGGTATTTATGGATTCACATCCTACACATCAGCAGATTCTATACATATTACCTCAGGTTGACAACGCACTAGATCAAATTGCAGACTCGTATTATTTTTCTGTCTTGGACCTTATAAACGGTTATTACAAGTTGCCTTAGATAAATCATTTTTAAAAATTACGTTTTGCCCCGGACTGGGATTTAGCCATTACCAATTTAACGTCATGTCTTCGACATTATGAACGCTCAAGTCAAGTTCCAAGGACTAATATATAAATTATATAGATATCAACAAAATCGCCTTGAATATTTTGAAAATATTATTATTATATTTTGTTGTGACTTAGAATCCCATTTAGAGCATTAAAAACAAACTTTAATTGAGATTAAAGGATGCCTGATTGAAAACGTAAAAAAGCATGTGAAATTTTTTAGACACTCAGACCAAATAATTGGAATCATTGTACAAAAATTAATATCAGAACAGACTCGAATGAGCTCGATCCATCCTTCAAAGGTCTTTTCCAAAAGATGTCATGGAACTACAAAACTTTTAGGGAACCGCTGGTTGTTACCAGAAATTTTACGGAAATTTCCTCTCCCTCGTTCAACTATTAAAAAAGCCTCTAAATGAAATTGGGATGATGATGTAATCTCGCATTTAAGAAAGAAAATTAAGAAAAAATTTTAGAATATTTCTTCTCTACAATTTCTTGTCGTTGGAGAAAAATATTTTTTTGCGATCTAAAGCGTCAGATGAATCTGCTAGATCGACACTCTCTGAAGAAATAGACAGCATAGAATATCTAATAGCATTTTTTAGTCATTATTAAATTTCTTTAAAACGGAAATATTCCACAACAGACCGAGAATGGTGTGCTCTTTTATTTGCAATAGGAAAACTATGTGGTTATCTATATGGTCAAAGCTTTGATTTATATGATGATCAATATCCTATAGTACAACAAAAAATATGTCAGATACCTGAAGACATCGTGTTCCTTCGATAATGAATTTGAAAGATTACAATTATTATATAAGGTATTCTCCTGCTTAACAAAATCTTGTAATCGATGCCTTATCCCGCTATATCACTTTAGTTGACTTAGGTACTACCTTAAATTTTAAGAATCAACTGGTCAAGGATCCCAATATTAAAAAAAATTCACAATGTTTTATTCGAAGGAGACGAAATAAGGGAGGAAATAATTAATGAAATAAATAATTTAATAAGGAAACGAAACAGTTTGTTCCAGAACAATGGTATTCTTTGTCACAAAAAATCCAAAAAGGAACAAAAGTTGTGGTACCATCCTCTTTACGAAAGCAACTTCTTGAATGAGCACATCAATGAGCCTCTTACATTTCAGAATTGACAAGATTTATGAACTAATCTCAAAAATATTTTACTGGTCTAATCTAATCAAAGATATTAAATCTTATATTAGAATTTTTAATATTGTTCCTTGAAAAAAAACAAAAAATTCACCCTGTAAAACCCAGTTAAACCATATAAAATTTAACAACCATTTTAGTCTTTAGAGTATCGATTTAACGGAGCCCTTGCCTAAAAATAAATACAGTAATCGTTACTTAATATTTTTAATTGATCATTTCAGTAAGTGGTTTGAAACTTAGGGCGTGCTGGATCAAACAGTAAAAGTTGCATCACAGGCTTTTTTAAAAGCGTAGTTCCTCGTTTTGGAATCCCTGATCAAGTCTATTCAGACCAAAAAACTCAATTTAAGTTAAACATATTTCAAGACATCTGTCGTCGACTTTGAATTAACAAGACTAGAACTACTATATAATTTCAAAGTGGTAACGATCAAGTAGAAAGAACCAACAGAACCGCAAATGAGTTAACTCTACACCTAATTGACAAACCAAGATAACTGGGATGAATTAATAGACATAGCCTTATTAGCCATACGAACAGATGTAAACAGCTCTACCATCCTACCTCCTGCCGAGTTAGTTTCCGGAAAAATATTAAAACTGTTACCAATTCAGAGTTTCGAAAGTGGAATGAAGACATAATAGTGATTCTTCCATACCTTTAACTTTAAAAGTGTAAAGTACTAAACTATCCTAATTACACTTTTCTAATTGCTCCGATTCTCTCCGACTTAAATAGCAGAGTTCTCTGTTGCCAAAATCTCTTCCGACATGCAGGCCGCAGGCAACGTTAGATGGGTTATCCTATTTTTCTTTATAAAGGTTTCCTTAAATCTTTATAGTTGTGGTGCCACACAACGATAATTGGCGCCCGTTACATAAAAGCAACGATGAAGGGGCGCCAAAGA
>LDMZ01007682.1:0-22636 GCA_001455285.1 Sphaeromyxa zaharoni
GTCGATATGAGATCAAGTACTCATGAGGGGGTCAATGGGTTAAAAAGTTTGCCGACCCCTGGTATAGGCCATGATTCACAGTATACTGGAAATTTTTCGAATGTGTAAATGGATAGTGCTAAAAAATCCTGTTAAAGGAGTAAAACTTTTGAAGCGGTCAGTAATAATAACAGGTCCAGATAATAAATTCTCAAAAATTACATTCAGTAATATCTCAGCTCTTCCGATAGGTATTTAAATGTTACAACCCACTTAAATATACCGTATATACTCGCATATAAGTCGTTTTTAGAAGTAAAAAATACAATGCTGAAATCAGAAGGTCGGCTTATATGCGAGTATTTACGGTAAATGGAACAAACAAAAGAATTATTTTCTTTATTCATATCAAGATGTATAATTTCTTCTAGTATGTAAATTAAAAGTAATCATTTTACATCTTTACAGTAACAAATTTCTATGAAACAAAAATATGGAATAAAATTAGATAAGCTGAGTGTTGGCTTATATGCGGGGTTCTTAAAAAAAATTGGCTATTCTAAAGCAGTTTTAGAGGGTCGTCTTATATGTGAGTATATTCGGTAGGTAGAAAATTAGCATGATTACGCAGATTTTTACCATTGAATCTTAGATTTGGGTAGCTGGTAACGTTAATGTATTCTTTATCCATATTACTCGCAATGAAAGATTTTTCATCCCATGTTTGTTTCAACATTACAAAGTATCCCCATGTACCATTATGCTTTCTATGATATTCATTTTCCTTGGCTTCAATTGAAATACTTCCGAAAAATATATTCTGTCTTGCTTTATTAGGGAATCTTCTAAAACAAGAGACTTGATCAAAGCTTGTTTAACATTTATAGATAACTTCGAACTGTCTTAAAATAATGCTTTGCTGATATTCAGAATTCATTGTGTCTGACATCAGAAGCAGGTAAAAACTTATATAAAATCTGTCATTTGTCTTCTATTTCTTTAAGAATCTTTCCATAAAGGAGAATCACTTTTAATGCAGTGCCTATTTGTGTAACTCCACGTTCTTTTTAGAATTAAATAGTTTCTTCCACTACTTTCAGAACAGTCTGATTAAAAAAATCAGTTCCAGTTTTAATAATGCTAAATACATTTTCATCGTCATCAAAATTTTTAAAAATTTTATGAGATTAAAAATGCGTGAGAATTTGGTTTAACAGAGGAGGTAAGGGAGTATATATAATGAGGTTTATATAATTTATTGTTAATATTTTCTTGACATTTAAATTGTGAATTGAAATATATCGATTCCTTTCTTCACGATTCTCACATGTAAATTCATGGAAAAAAACCTAATCATTGTTATAAGGACTAACTTTGGTATCATCTAGCACGCGGTTGTACATATATTGTCAATCAACGTGGCAATACGACTACCAACCATTACTAATATATCTAACAATTATTATCCTTCTTTTTGGTGGCGTTTGTTTAAAAAAAGAATTGCCCTGCATATATTAGCAAGGGCATAAAAAATCTTATTTTTGTTTTGAAATTGAATGGTTAAACATTTTTATTAAAACCAGCTCAGATTATATTCCCATAGAAATTAAAGTGAAAAGAAAAAAATATTTTAGTTTTGATTCTCTGGGAATCAATGCTTTCATACAATCTTCTTAACAAGTAGGCCTAACAAAAATTTCATTTTGTATATGAAAAATTTGAGATAAAATCAATAATTTCTTAGAAATATTCAACACATTAAAATTACTATAAATTGATTGTGGGGAGTTTTTTATATATACTAAAATATGGAAACTGAAATATTTTAAATAGCAATTTCATAAGTCTAATTTGGTTTTAAACCAGAAAATTCCATATTTTTTGTTAATAATTAAAGTTATTCATCATAATGTATCGATCCGTTGTAGTAAAAAATTACTCTAAATAGAAGCAGCTTCAATAAAATGATTGAATTTATGCTTGAACTGATAAGTACTACGTTTTTTCTATCAACTATTCATATATCAAAGAACTGTAAAAATTCTTTAGATAATTTATTCGAAAATATAAAATCGATCTCAAAATTGAGTTTATATCTGAATGTTGACGTATTTACGTATCTTTCTAAAGAAAATTTTTCATAGAAAAACACGACAAGTGAATAAGCCTATAACCAAAAATTACGCGAAGTTCAAGATGTAATTGATTTTAATTTTGATCGAATATACAAGGTACTGAACAAACAAGTCAATTCTGACAACCACGTACTTATATCCGGCATATATTAATCCCCTGCTTACACGTAATAATCGTTGCGCATATACCAAGAGAGATGAGAGGAGTTTGTTTATTTTTGTCTGCCTTTTTTATCATCTCCTTTTGCGACTTTTGGGATGGTATGTTTGCCGACATGGAACATTGTAGATGTAACGTATAAGAGTGGGATTTCATTTCGATATTCGTGAATAGGTGGAAGATAAAACGAGATGTTGCAACACTCGGGTGTATGAAGAGTATAACGAGGCGAACATCCTGCCCTTGTTAGAGAGATTATCCAATCGAGACTTTTTTCGTTTCTTCAGAGCTAATCTGGATGAACCCTGTAAGTTTTGGCCGGATGACAATATGTGTGCACAGAAGAATTGTGCTCTTGATCCATGTTCCGAGGTTTCAATTGTTCATATTTTAAATTAAAGTATTAGGATGAACTTCCCGTGACATTCCAGGTTTTCAATAGAAAATACATTCATTTTAAAATCATTTTCAGAAAGGGAAAAACAGCCCTGATGACATGGTACTTTTGATTGGCCTTCTCTATTATAGATAGTGTTCAGCTGGTCCTTCAAAAGATTTAGGAAATATAAATAGAAGCATACTGTGACCATTTATACTATACAGGATTAACTTTAGGTAGATTCGAGCAGGGTGAAATGGATAACTGGAAAATATCTGCGATAAACAGGGAATTTGTGGTTCAATGTATTTCTTATGCTAAAATAAATCATTTTCATCAAAAAATTATTTTTGATCTTTTTTGCCATCGATGATCTAATTGTTCTTAACGATTCATGTGATATATTTTCCTATGGACTCAACTACTTTCGATGGTTTTTATGTAAATTTACCCTATCAGTGCCTTAATCGAAGAAATTCATTCATATGTAGAAAAAGTCTTGATTAATTAAAAAAGTTGTGATAAACGAGTATATGCGATATATTCTCTGAGTTATTTTTAAACTTTGCTGGATGGACTGAATTTGATGTCATCTCTAGACTTGTTTTTAGGGTGTTCTACTTATAAAATTATCTTTCATGTCTAATTGACTGCTATGACCATTTTTTATTAATTAAACCTTGCTCGTGGATATTTAAATAGAAATTCTCAGTTGACAAAAAATTATTGAAATAGTAATAAAATTAATTTTTGGTGTCATGGTGGAACTGCCAGTCAAAGTGTATTCATGTAATCAAAACATTTATTAAGCAGTTTCATTTCAGTTTTACACCCTTTTATATCCTTTTTAAAACAATAATTCGTTTCCATTTGAATTAACTATCTTTTTTAAATTTTTAAGTTACTAAGAGATTGTAGGAAGGTTTCCCCATGGCATTGCCCCATATTTACCTTAAAATATAATACCTAACTATAGGAAGTAGAGTATAATCTGGTCAAATTTGGGTAATAAGGGATACGTAGATATTGGAATTGTAGATTTTTGTTCAATTATGTTGAACCAAATAGAGGTTTAAAAGGAGATTATGACGGGGATACGATCAGCAAATATCTGTATGACTACTCTGTCCTTACCTGCGCCGCTGTAGCTGAGAAGTTACCATAAGAATATTCTAAGATTATATAGTAAGATAATAAATACTTAAATTTTCAATTAAATCAATTACTATCTTTTGTTGATTATTTTTTAAGATTTTACTTTTACGATTTTTGTACCCCACAATATTTCAATATCTATAATTCCAAAAACGTTTATCTACATGCAAATATGTTTGAATTAAGAAAATAAATCTATTTTTTAATCAAATTATTTATTTCGTTATTTCATTAAATTATTCAGCCATGCCTTCACCAAAATGTTTAAAATATTTCTAATATGCTTAGCGTTTTTAGATATATTAATTCTTTGTCATATAGAAGAATTTAAGTATTACTTGTTAATATCGTAAGGTTAAATTGTGTCTTTTTAAAATACTTTAGATTGTCTTATATAATTAAATCATAGTCTAAATAAAAGAAATTTGAATTACCTATAACGATTAGTTTAAAAACATCCCCTGTAACAAAATCTAATATTTATAAAAATATTAAGAAATGTATGCGTCAAAGCAAAGATCAATATTTCATTTATTTTTTGATAAAAATGATTCTCAATAATGATTATTAGTTTTTAAACATGGCTCTCAATCTTTATCAGAACAAAAAACTTATTTGATAAGATTCTAGGTAATGGAAGATGAATATTTTCCTAACTTGATTTAAACAATTAATTATGATTTATTTTCAAAAATTTAATTTATCTCAAGGTAACCTACCTGATATTCCTTATTTTGACCTGGTTCAAAATCCAGAAAGATATACAGGATACTCTGGTCAAAGTTCTGTTCGTATTTGGCATAGCATTTATCAGGAGAACTGTTTTATGTATTTTTAATCCAAACAATTTTTAAACACTTATAGAAATAATGATGAAGTAGGTTTCTGCTTAAGCTCTCACTTAATGTATCATGTAGAATGCAGCGAATATAATATGTTTCATCGCATGATATCCGGATTTCACTCTAGTGTAAACATACATTTAGCCTCGGTTTACCCTATAGGTTGTTATTCTTTTTAGATCGTATATCTGTTTAGTAAATACACCTTTTAAGACTTCATGGGGAATGAATAGTTCAGAGTTCAACCGAAGGTTCCTTCCAAAGTATACTTATAACAAAGGTGATTATTTTCATTGATATATTATTTATATATAATTTTCATTTGAAAAATGTGACCCCTCATGTATAACAAAAAAGTTTTTATTTAGTAGTTTTGATGAAAATTAATCATCAGTCTGAGTTTAGATCAAATAATATTTTTTAATTTTAGGAAACCATATTTTTTTGCATTTTTAAATCTAATATTTACAATTTCATATTCGTGATATTTACTTGCGAGAGAATTCATTTCTTTTTGATCACATATTAGCTCCCCATCTCTTTTAACGAAACCATATAAGAAATTTATCAAAATAGTAATCACGAATTCCCTATCCTCGAATGATTATTTATGTCTGCTTTTACCTGTTTTTTTTCGAATCAAGGCCTCCTTTATGCCTTAAAGAATTAATTTAGTTCATATTTTTGAGAAATAAATTTTATTTAATTACTAATTTGAAGAATGCTTTCGTTGTGCTACACGGCTTTTTACTAATAACTCTTTCTTATTCAATACCATTTCAAGTAAAAATTTTTCATCAATAGAGTTAGAGGCGTGTTCGTTTGATGTTTTTGTTCAAAAAATCCTTTGGTTAAAATTTTATATTTAATATTTAAAGAATTAAGATAAACACAAAAATAAATATTTTAAAAAATATTTTCTTTCCTGATTCTCGGATGTGAATTTATGCTTTTAATTCTTCATATTTTATATGAATATGGGTAGCATTCAAGTTTCGAGTGCATTAAGCTGCGAAAGACTGGTCATAAATAAAAAAAATGTTATATACGGATATTTTAAACTGAAGTATATTACATTAATATAATAAATTAATGATATTTTGAACTTTCTAAAAAGTTACTTAATATATATTAAACCTTTTTTATTTAAAATTTTATAATACTCTAAATTTATTAAAATTTAAATATAAAGAGACACTTTTAGTTCTTTTTATTTTATTATCCTAATAAGGGAAGCTATTTAAATATTGTAATATCTTTTAGTTAATTTTTCTGGCTTATATAGATTTTTTAGTAGTACATTTAACATTAAAATAAATATTCATAATATGACTGGCAAGCATTAAGTATTTCAAGATGAAATGATTGTAATTTAAGTATAATAATATAAACAGTAAACATGTCTGTACCATTTTGATCAATCTTCGCTAATTGAAAATAAAAGCTCCATTCTATCATTCTTATATGTGAAAAATCCCTCTAAAAATTTTGGGTACAATTTTAATGTTTTTGTACATTATTCAGCAATGAGGAATAACAATCTTCCAGGAGAAAAATTAATTTTGGCCTTTTAGGCAGTCGAATATTTTTCCTGGTTTCGTAAATTTCTTTTATGTTTTTTTTGAACAAGAATCTATAAACTATTTTTGGGATATGTTGTGTTATTTATCAGAAACATTAATTTAATGTATATAAATGCATTGAATATTTTATCAATTATGCATCAATGAGGGAACTATCAAATAAATGTTAACAAGGTTTTTGGAAAAATTGATAATATAAAGCATTTCACAAGTACTCAGTCCTTGTGTTAGAATTATTAATTCTGTTTCTTTTGCTTAAAGTGATTAAAGAGTGACTAACTAGGCTGAAAGTTATATGTTTCGCCTATTACGTACAAATGTACTTATAACAAATGTACCTTAACCTACGTAGTTTCTGAAAGTAATATATCAAACATTGAAGATAGAAATTTGTTATTTAACTTTACCTAACGTTTTTCAGGCAGTAATATCTGAATAAAAAAAAATTTTATGTTGGTTATTTTTTAAAGTTAAATATGACGTGTGGATCTCAATAATTTTTCAGTAAATGGATGAATTGATGGAATAGAAGGAAGCATTCTCATATTCCCCATTAATAAAAATGAAATAAAAGAATAGTTATAGGTAGATTTATACTATTAATTAATAGAACTTGTAACGTGAAGTTATATCTATGTTGGTTGGAAAATCACACATAATTCTTTTTTTTGGCAATGTTTAAATTTTCGTTTTTATTTATCACAATCAAATGGAAAAAATACTTAAAGACCAGATTTAAACGATAAAGGTCTAAACTAGATCTACATGTGTTAATTGGAGACCCTTGATGTGTGTATAATTCGGGCTGAATTTTAATTTATTTCTGTACCTAATTAAAATGTAGAGGTACTCTTAGAGTGGAAGGTTTAAAAAAATACTGTGGTGATTCTTAGAATTATGGCATGATATAGTATTAAAGCTAATGAAATGGTAAAATTAATAAAATAGTACGATATTTTGGATTATTGAAACAAAGTTAACTGACGCTGTTCTATAAAGGGTGCATTTATATGTAGTATGCAATGCAGAAAACGATAATTAATATTTTATGTTGAGTCGTTTTGGGCTAACATTTTTTAAATATACGCTATTTCAACTTCGGCCAAATATTCTACAAAAAATTGACCTCTTACAACGAGTTGTATATTTGAAAGAAAATTATAATTTTTACAAAACATTACTTAAATAATAATAAAAGATAACATGTACATATATTCATGATAAAGTGTAAATCGGATAAGTTTGTGTTAGGTTTTGGTTGCTAGCTTTTATCAAATATTTATTAGTCTTTATTTAGCTATTGATTCATATAATTTGTTGAATCTAAAATTTTTCTTCTTAGAATATTCTTCATTTATGATAAGGATTGGAAGTAGTGTTTTAATAATCCATCTCTGGGAGCCTCAAATTCCCTGTTGGCTTCGTTTTTTTCAATCTGATGATGTATAAAAACTAATTTTTGTCTGATTTATACTGAAATTAATGGAAATGATTGTTGCTTTATAATGTTAAATTAGTAAGCTCCCCTTTTTTATGTGGTACCAATGATTATTTGTTTCTGTATTTACATATCTTTAACCCCTTGCCCGGCAGAGACGAATATACTCGCACAAACCAACCTGTATTTTCCAGACCTTGACGAGTTAACTTATCAAAACGATTATTTATATTTAAATTGATGTGTCATTAATAATATAAAAATTACAACTTTTTTCTTTGAATTAACATTTGCAGTGAAAGGCTTGATTATTTTAAGAAATTGAATTAAATTTTTTGTTATGCATGAAAGAATAAAAATTTTTGATGGGGCTTTAATGTGTATCGGAAGTTTTTCTATAACGATCGAATACTTTTTCGTAATTGATTTATTTATACCTTTATTTTATGTTAATTGATATAGAATATTTTTAACAGGATGCTTCAACACATAATATTCACACGTTAAATTTATCAAAATATATTATATCATATACAAAGTAATTATAGAAATCTGAATATGGAGAATTGCCTCAGCTGATAATATACCTATTTGTTATGCAAAAGTCTTAATAACGTTATTGCGTCCAAATCGCAGAACAATCATGCCTATCGTATGTTAGATAGCTGAGTTGCTTGAGTTAATTTGATTTATAAACATTCGTAATACGTTTAATCCTGTAAAATCACAGTTTTTATTCCAAAACTTAACCGAATTTAAGTATAAAAGCATGGAATTTTTAGGTGAAATATTTGTTAACGTAGTAAAAACAAATTCTTGATCATTGAGAAAAATACTTTGCTATATTATTTATTCCAATTTTAATATCATTTACATATATAAATTGTTAACATTTTGTTGAAAGTGTATTAGTGAATTTTATAAATTAAAAAGGTGGGGAGTGGCTTCAAAATGTGTACTTTCTTTACAGTATGATGCTTCGAGCCATTGTGAAAGGAGCTCCAGTCTGGAATAACATGCTCTTTGATACAGGAAATTCAGATGTAGATACAGAAACAAAATCCTTAGTTCTTGATATAATTAATGTAGTATCGTATATTCAGTTTTCGGATTTTTTATATATTACTAAGGTCAATACCAGGCCTATTTGATGAATTATCCGTTTTTAACGACAAGAAAACAGCAAATATACGATTAGTTAATGGTATATTGTGTTAGGTAAAATTTTTAGGAAGAAGTTAGAAAAAAATTTATGAATATCTCTGAAATAATGAACTGTGTAGGATGCGATAAATGTCGCTTGTGGGGAAAATTACAGGTAATTATTTCTAAGCTTTATGCTATAATGTTGGTTGATTGGAACAAAATTGTTTTTACGTTTTATTAAAAATTATATTTACGTTGAAGTATGCACCTAATAACTACTAAAATTTGTTTTTCTTATCAGTTCACCATATTAAAAGCTAACATCAACGACTAATGTAATAAAATTAAAATAAGCTTAAAGAAGCTTTATATATTGTACATGATTTCTCATTTTATTATATTGTGTAGCTTTATTAAAAACCTAATTGTGGAATTCATGTTAACGGTAGTCAAGGTGAATTATTAAACCATATCATATAAGTATTGTCTTCTGTAGGTTATTGATTGCATATTTGCCCTGTATTATTTTTTTTCAACATCAAGATCTGTTCAAACCTACCTAAATATGAGTTAGATGCTTCAAGAATAGAGTGATTGTTCTCGAAAACATTACCCTGAGCTATATGATTTTGATGAGAGATTATATATTTTAATAATTTTGTAAGCCTCCAGCTAATGCCACAGAGGGGTCATCTGTTTCTTTGTCATATGTAACCACGGTACCCTCGAGGAGGTTGACCGTTTTTAATAAAATTTCAAGGAATGACATGGTATCGACTATACCCGGATAATAATAATAACAATAATCACTAGGTCAGAGTTTTTACAACCGTCTCCGTCGCAGCGTGGTTTACTCCTTTTAAATGAAAAGATTTCGCTAGTAGTCGTGTACTTACGGCGCCACAGCAACATTTGAAAAACGGAAGATTCAAACTTACAATTTTCTTTTACAAATAAAGACAAAGGATTCATGGATCCTTAACACCGGTTCATGTTGAAAGGCTGCATATGGTTAAGGTAGAGGTGAACGAGCTTACAGAAGACATAAAACAGGTGTTAAAACAAATAAAATTTAAATTCATGCTCTAGAGTAAAGAAAAAATTGTTTAAATAAAGTAGAGATTACGTGTTATGAAATTCACCTTAATTCTTTGCTTGAGGACTGGTTAAGATATGACAAAGTATTAACAGTAATTATATATTTTTAAACAGCGTGGTACTGTCACACTCTTTTGTCAATTTGTTTTTGTATAATTTTTATTTATTTTCTGATGATGAATAAACCATAAAAACTCATCTCATTTTAGACAAACCCTGAAAAAGCATTGCATTCCCTAATCTTCGGTTTTATATGACTCAAGTTGATCTGTTTTTTTACAAGTTCTATTTATTTTCATCGTTTTGATGCATAATTCTGGAACGTATAGATCCTTGTAATAATTTATATCTTCCTTCAACACTAATTTATTTACAATCTTTTCTATATAAAAGTTAATTTAAACAAGAAATCAAGTAACTTTATGCTATATGTAAATATCAAAAACCACACCATAAACTGCGAATTAGAACCGGTAACCCGTGATATCTGTTGTCAAAATAATAAAATTATTGCTTATAAATATATTGATGAAAATGATGTTACAGTTGCTCTTTTGATATCAAAATGAAATGGAAAATTTAAAATAACTGAATAATGCATATCATTAATAAAGACACTCCTAGTACCTTCAACTGAATCAAAAATTTCGAATAAAACTACTTAGGAACGAATAAAAAAGCTTTTAGGTTTTTATAGTGAAAAATTATTATTGTCTGGCTGTATTTTTAAAGCCTAAATATGATGATAAATTAGTATAACGTATCAAGTCATAATTTTAAAGTGGATCCATACGGCAATATATGTAATATATGACTCACGGATAATTTTATAAAAAATATGAGTCCACATGTACCTTTAGAATTAGAGCTTTGAATTAATAAATACACGAAATGCTTTAGGATTATATGATATCCCTCCTAATGTACAAACCTAAATGTTATGATTATAAACTCATGTTTTTACAGAATTAAGTTTGTATACAGCATAAATATTTACATGCCATTTGGGGAATGAAATAGTTATGTAGATAGCCAGAAAATAGATGTGGCATTATATAAAAAAAATTTGGGTTACTGCTTTTGAACTGGTTAACGCGACTGAACCCTAATGAAAGCTATTTACAGATATTTATTTTCATAAAGCAAAAATATTTAGACTCAAGGACTTGGGACAGCTCTCAAGATCTTGTTCCTCTCAGAAATACCCTATATAACCCCAGAAATTAGTAGATCTTTGGTACTAAATAAGATGGATGTAATTGCGATATTTAACGCCGCACACAAGTAACCATAGATGCATAAATGTTAATTATACTTTAGATTTAGCAGATCAGTTTCCTTCATTCGCCAATGGCGCAGGGAAAGTGGATCGGGCAATTATATTCGTAGAGATGAACTATAATTAAGCAGTAGAATAGTTTTAATAATTAGAAATTTTTAATTTGCGCAAACTCCTTTCTTGGTTCCATGTTGTTCGGACTACTCAGTGATTCAGATGAGATATCAACGTCTGTAGAGTCGGTTGACAAGTCTCCTTTGATTAAATTGATCGGCCAGTTCAATTCATTCGAACATGAGCTTGGATCTTTGTTCTCATTCCCAATACTCCAACTTGAGCCCATGAAAGCTATTGACTTCGTGGAATGTAAGCTTCCAAGAGAAGTAGTACTTCATTTACCGTTTTTTAATATTCACAAGAATGAGTTAGGGCAAATTGAATACAAAGTAAGATATTTCGATTAACAATTGTACTTTTTTATCTGCTCATAAATGATATTGATCACTGATATGTTTTTGTTTTGCCAATATTACTATTAAATAATAATTTTTGTCCCCTGTTAAGAATTTTTAAGGTTGGTTTTCTATAATCTTCTTTCGAATTTCTATTTTTAATAGAGTTATATTAGGCAATATTATTAGAAATTTTTGACTGTGTACGATACACTAAATAATCCGTTTATGAATGAAATGATACTAATAAGAGGCATGGATATCCCTAAATATTGTTTTGGATCTAATATTAATGACATGTTTTAAAGATAAGAATTTCCTTTTTTTACTATTATTATTACGGTTCTATTTGCGACTCGTCATTTTTAATACGTATTAAGGGATTTAAAATTACTTTAATCATGCATAGCTTTTTTTACTTTGATTTATCCTATCATACATGTCTTGAAATTTGTTTAATAAGTTCTGGGACCCTATTTGTTATTAGTAATGACTCTATATATTGAACTTCCTTATAAATTTTCTGATATTAAAAGCATCTCGTACATGGTCAAATCAACTTAAAGCAACCTTTTAGTGATGGTAAAAAATTACGGTAATCATCATGGGTGTTCGTTACCATATACCAATTATATCTGCAATTTTTGTTCAAATTTTGTAAGTCGTATATTTCTAATTTATTACTAAGAAAAGAATAATTATCATAACTTGAGGTGATGAATAGAAATTTTAGTATAATTTATTTAAGGAATTTTATCAATGTATATACATCTGTTCTGTCTCTTCATTTTGAAGAATCTTTTTCTTATTTAAAGTTACTTCTACATTTTACATTATCTTGCGATCGAAAAACAAAAATAAGTGAGAAGTATATAGTATCTACCATTTTTAGTTTTAAAGTAAAACACTAACAATTATATTCTATTATTTTTTATATATTTTGGGTGTGGTCACATTACTATAAACATTTACAAAAATAATTAATGAGGACTTGATTGTAAAGTAATAGAATTTCATTTTTATATTGGTATGTCATTAGCGCTTAAAAAAACATTTTTCAGATCAATTTATGTACCATAATTCTGAAAAAATTGTCAATTAATTATAATCACAATTTTTTTCACTGATATTTTGTATGAAGTGCAGTCAAACTGCACTGTTATTTAGATATTTTTAGTATATGGCAAAGTTGTCTTTTTGAGTTAATATATGATAAATTTCTAATATTTGTCGAAAGAATTTTTTGCTAACATTTACGAAATGAAACAGGGAAAATCTTTATTTCGCTACAACTGTTTTTAATTGTGTTAAAAATCTAACTATACGGGACTAAAAACGTAAATGTTGAATCATGTCGCGATCTAGTTCTTTGAGTTTCAATTCTTCTGGGAAAGATGTTCCTAAAATACAATCTGTCAGTCTCTTCCGACCCATATGTGCTCTTATCAATCCCTTCCGTCAACTCAGGACATTCCATATCATAGTAAGACAGGGAGAATGGACATTTTTTTAAAATATGTTAGTGATTTTTAATTCATGTATATTTATTGATATAATGGTGTTGCTTTTCCTTGTTTCAGACTTTTTAATATGTCTAAAGAACGTTCAACATCAAATTAAATCGATTCCTGTAATTGAAATAGTAGTTACTGCTTTCAATCAATATCTGTTCCAATTAAGATGAATTGGAACATACTGAATTTATGAAAGTTTAATCTGATGTTTAAATGGGCTAACATGTAGCTCGCCCCAATTTTTTTGATGAATATAATAAATATCTTGGTTGTGTTGAAATCCGGAGAGATTATTATAGTCAAAGGACGGATTCAAATTTATTTATTACTTAAATTTATTCCCATTCAAGCTATCGTAATTGATTAATAGACTGTTTATTATTTTCTTTCTATTTTTACGATCCGCTTTTGCTGTTCTTGTTATGAAACGTGCTTTTTTTTGTTGGTCCAGGATTAATTTTCACAGCTACTTAAATTAATATCTTTATTATTATGTCAATATGTTTCATAAAATTTTTGCGATAACAAAATCACTTAAACGGTCATATAAATGATTAAACCAAGTTTTGAGCTATTTGTAGAAAGTTGTAATAACTATTATATGTGATAAATTCTTAAAATTAAATGATATAATATATCAAAAGATTTAATAGAGCTTTAATTTTCTCGCCTCTGTTTTTATTACAGCCAAAATATAGATTTCCTTAAATTATTTTTATTAAAAATTAACAAATTATACCTGCAATTTCATGCCATTGCTTTGATAAAATATTTTTTAAATTACCGTCGAGATTTGTAGATTAGTGTAATTTTTTCTTCATTATACCTGCCTAATTTAACGGATGGTTCTAAGGATAAAAATGCTGATATTTTTATAAATTATCTGTATATGTAGTCATTGATTCCTTTGATTAAAGTTATTGTTTATGATTTATTAAGATCTTTGAATGCGAATTCAGTTTCTTGAACAGTTAGTCCCATTGACTTGATAACTGGCTAAGAATTACCTGCATCTACAATTAATTTTCACAGTATCTAATCAGAAGCTTTTTTATGGCGAAAAACATTCATGTTGAAACCTCTGGAAATTTTTCTGTTATACCTCAATTTTTACAATACTTTCTTCAAGCCTTTTCATTTTTCTTATAAAAAGAATCATCTTCAAAATTCCTTTGTAATATCTAATTCACATGAAGTAGTATTTAAAGAAAAGAATTAAATTCTTACATTTGAAACATCTTTTTACATTCATATGTTAGAAGATCTTGTGCTTTAAAAAACATTAATAAATTTTTTTTGATGGCATATAAATCGTGTAACAAATGAGAACTGGAGATTTGATAACCCGAGTGCCACGACATTCGGACACATTCAGTTTTAAAAAATATATTTGTTCTTATATTATCCGATGACGAACTAATAATCTTTTTATTTTTTGATAAATTAGAAATTTTAATGATAAGTCATTCATAAACTGTATGATTACTATCTCCTTGGTTAGTTGAAGCATTTTATTTACAGGAATTTTTTTAAATTTTCGTATAAACATTCTACTTAATAAACCTCCAAATGTAATATCTGTGGATTTATACTTTTTTGATACACTGTTATTAATTCATTTCCGACAAGGAAAATTTTGAAAGTTTTAAGAATCCTTGTATTCTATTTATTCACGTTTCCTGCAACAAGGTAAAATCTTCTTGTGTGCCTTTCCCACCCAACAAAATCCGATTGAGTAGTTTCATTCCACCCTGCATCAATTGCGTTAAAAATTTTAGATTCGGTGTTGAACAATGACCCAGTTACAGTTCCTTTCACTTGGAAAACATTTCCTCACTCGGGTTAAGGAAAGGAGATTAGGGGGCAAAAACATTATCTTGTGGGGACTTTTTTCTACGAAATCCAAAACTGACTGAGACGAGTGAAAACGGACATTATCCATAATTAGAAGATAATTGCCTTTGGGTGCTAAGTGCACAAACAACTCCCGTAAAAGTCAATGAACCTACTTTTATCATATGCCTTCTTTTTTGTTTCGAAACAAATAGGACCATCTCTGGACATGGCTGCACAGGCTGAATTATTAATACTCCTAACGCCATTAGATCTCGTAATTGCTTGTTGAGATCTTGGGGCTCTATCATAGAATATTCTCAACGTTACATTAAACTCGACTTCATTTATATGATGTTTGACCAATCAAATTGAGTAGATACCTCACCAAAGTCACTGCTGTATTTTTCTCTAAGGTTAATGGTGCTTTCAGTTTTTTGTTGAATGGGAATCTAGTGTATTCTTTTAAAAGAATAGTGCATTCTAGTTAAGGAGTAGTGGGTTGAAGCTACGCTTATATTTAGAGAAAACTTCTCATTAACCTTGTCCTTCAATTCAGCTAACGTAGGCGTTAAATTCTCTACAAGTAATACACAAAAATAATTCTTAGCTTCTGTTCTCACTTTTACATCAGATTCCTGTGATCCTGTTTTCTGATACTTTTTAATAATCGAAAAAACGACAGTCCTTTTTAATCTCAGATTAACTGAAATTTGTTATGCGTTCTTTCTATCTAAGAATTGGGATTAAATCAATCCCCTTAGTTCTGATGTTAGTTTTGTCAAAGACCCCCCTGGAAATACCTATCACCATCATCATTAAGCATTGGAGAACCCTCAGCTTCAGCCAGAAAATCGCGTAACCTATTTTCCTGTTTTCTTGATCTTTCATAAGCCTTAAAATTATCAATTAAGTTTTTAATTTCCGCTATGTCGAAATTAAATTGAAAACCCTGTATAATAATAGTGCCTTCGAAACCCGAATATCTCGACATCCAGAGCTCTCCTTCCTAATAAGCCAAATGAGATAGATATCTCCTCTTGGAAGAAATTTTGGATTGTTTGCTGCGTAACATGTATGAGCCTTTGGCCATATGTTTGAAGCTCATGGGTTTTTAGATTGATAAAAAATTTATGGTTTAAGTTTTATATAACAAGAAAGAAACATTCCAACCCAAGAGTTATGCTCCCATTTCATTATTTTTAAACAATAGATATTTTCCATTCAGTGTAATAGATGATATTGACAAAATTTTTTCCATTATTGATCACTTTTATCAGCATAAAATAACTGATCTGGTGGTTATATAAATGTAGCATTTATTTTTTACCTTTGTGATGCAAAGGAAGGAAGCAACCATAAATATCATTTACATTCTTCCCACAAATGTACGCATTTTTTGCCTGAGAGTCTCTTGGTATCTATCGAATGAATTTATAAAAAATTTTATCTGTAATTGATTTTTAATATTTACATAAAAGCAAAGCTTACGATTAAGTTATAATTTCACTGATTGATGATCAACGTTTAGTTTGATCAGATATTTATTGAAATGGATATGTTCTAAATAAACAGAATTTTGTTTAACTTTATAATACTTGAACCTCAGTGCACATTTGGTTCGACTCCAATCTTTTATTTGATAATGATTCCTAAGCTGATGTTATGGTTGCCACCATTCAATGTGTATTAACACAGATCTGAAACCTCTTATGGGTTTGAAAGGTTTGGCTTCTGTATTAATGCATGATGCCTTGCCTCTCTGGAATCATCATCACGTTAAAGAGTATAGAATTTTTTCAAGATATTAAAAACCCAAAAATTTTTATAAAAATCAATATTTAGATTTTATAATAGGAAAAGAATCAATCAAATTTTTTTAAAATTATAGTTAACTGAAATCTCTTGAATTCATATAGATTATTATACTAATTATTATATCCTAACTTTAATAAATAATTTTATGATTACATAATTAGTCAAAATTTTTGATTACGCAGCCAATGTAATGGAAGCAGTTCTTAGACTTTTGAAACATAAACTTATATGCTTTTACCAAATTCAATGAATGATCCCGTGTAAAGCTTCAAGTAATGTTATTGTACTCAACCTTTTTTAAAGGAATAACTCAATAGTGTCAAAAAAATTATTAAAGAAAAAACTTAAGGGTCTCCTTGATCTCATAAAGTATAAAACAAATTCATTAAGTAATTTGAATTGAATTTGATTGCAAATGAAACACCTGAATTTTCCATGTTTCATCAAGAAAATTTTATATAATTTTTAGGTTTTATTCTATGGCTTAAACACCGATGTCATATATCTTTATAGTATTCTCAAGTAATAAATTTGTCTCAGAGAAAGAAATTAATTCGTTAAAAAATGGTTGAGCTTAAAATGAATATATTTGAGTTATAAAATATTTTAATTTTGTATGAAACAGACTGTTTATAATAAAATTTTTTCAAAATCTCTTTTGAGAAACTTTCAATTATAGCGGGAGTTAAATGCTGGACCCTTTCTTAACCAAAGGATATTGATATCCAAACTGTTTTAATCTTTTAACAGCATGAAAAATTTGTTGGCTATATAAGTTCAAATCATGTTTGGATGCATCATTATTTTTTAATGGTTTGTTGCTAAATTGTGATAGGTTGTCGAAAAACTTAAAATAGTCGTTATATTTTGTTGAATACTTACTCATTTAAAATAAATGGTAGTCTAGGTTGTGTTGAAGCGATATCTTTTGCAACAGAATATTAAAAGAATCCTACAATCCACTGCCAAAGACTTGGATAAGACGTTACAGAATATTTGAATACTGTTTAATTTTATTACAATAAATATCATTCATTTACAAAATATGCCTACAGTGCTTACTATACTTTGATTTCAATAACCAACTATCGTTTGCGTTGCTGCATGAATTAATAAGACAAGAAACATAAGTTGTTTCAGACGATCAGCTTTTTAGACGTTCGAATTATTAATCGAAATCATTTCACTACCATTCATAGGTTTTATATTCAAGATTCTATACGTGAAACGAATTTTGTATTTATGAATTCACCGAACGTTGAAATAAGGTTTCAACTTTCCAATTCCCTCAGTAGCATGAAGGAATGCGTCTTCAATTAAACAAATTCTCCAAAATTTTTGAAAGGACGAAAAATTATTTTAATGAGAAATTAACTTTATATGAAATAAGAGGGTCACTTTTTAGGTAAGTTAGCTGAATAAAAGACGAATACGATTTCATGAAGAGGACAAACCCAACATAAAAATACATAACAGTCGTATAGCCATGTTTTTGATTTTGGCTATTCGAGAAGTATACCTGATAAAATTATTGAACACGGCAATAAATTTTGACTGGATTATTTTTTTGTAATCAAATTTCCAATTTTACGTCGCTGTGATTAATAATAAACAGCAATTAAACTAATTAATCTATGAGGATTTTTTTTAATTGATATTATTTTTTGATTTGGCTATTTTAGTAATATTATTGAACCCTTTATCTCATTCGACTACTTAAACCAAACACTCTTTTATTTTAAGTTGTATCATTATTTAATTGTTAAAGAAATTTAAAATATCCCTTAAAATGAGTTTAGTATGTACATAACGACTTTTATGATAAAATGAATTAATAATGACCATAAATATGTTTCTGATAATAAATGATGTTTCATTGACGCGCCAGATACCTCCTAAATTCATTACATTTTTTCCGAATGAATAAAGAATTCTATAGGTTTTACTATTTTTCGTTTTTTACTCCAGATTAGTAAAAATTTAAAGGCTACAGTTGTTATTTATTCAAAAATATACTTATAGCTAAACCGGATCTTCCACAAATTTTTTGGCCTACCACTTTTATCTCTTATGCTGAGGTACCGATTAATAGAGGGTTCAATATATATGAGAACGACAACATGATAAGATACTAAAATTTAGTACCATTAAAATAAAGTTACGAGGATTCACAAAATACCAATGTAATTAGATCTTATTTTTATGTTAATTTAAGTGAAAATTATCATATTCATAATTAAGTCCTTATATTCTTTTTAAAAGTGCTTTTGATAATCATAACCATTTTTATCAATTAATAACATCCCTTGGGTATTTTTTAATAATATAATAACATGATATAATAAAGTATAATTATGCAAGCATTTCAGATATTTTCAATGTTGATTATCGAGATATTTTTCCATCGATAATATTTTATGAAAATAATCTTAGTATTGTAGATCATATATTCCTTATATGAGTTTAAGTGGTGTAAAAACGTCTGAAACTACTTCAGAAATAAATTTATATAATTATTTAAATAGCCCAGTAACATCTTTTTACCATCATTTGTTTCGATCTGTGCTGTCAATTTCATACAGAAATAGTTCACAGATTGTGATGATTGAAATCAGTACTAGATTATGTAGCTAGATGTAATTTCCAAATACAATTCCATCGCTTTTTCACTCTAATGAACCCTGGGTTGAATTAAAGATTATCTTAATTCATCGACAAATATATTATCTGTTTATATTTATGATCCACGAACTTAAAATTTCAGAAATGTCAGTTTACTGCGTTCAAATGATTCTTTAATACACTATAACTTATTTAAGTATCTAGATCTGAAAAATTTAGTTATTAAATGTCTAATTTTTTTTCATACGGTCGATCTTAACAGCGTTATAAAATATTTGTTTTTGCCAAAATGTAAAAAACTGAATCGTTAATACTATATTAAAATTTAGCTTATTAAAAATAAAATACCAGAATTTAACTAAAATTCAAATGATCTTAAGGCCAAGTTTTTATTACCCTTTAGACGAGCGAAAATATCGGTATTCGTAGAAATATCAAGATATGTGACTATAAAATTTTAAAAATTTTTCTGATAGTGAAAAGATGAAAAATGGAAGGGCAGGTTCCACTATTTAAGATATATATTGACTGATTCTTTTTGCTTATTATGGAAATTACAGTTGCTATATAAGTGATATAAAGTTAGAAAGAAGTTTTCAAAGATTTGCTGGTTGATGGCTTGACATGAATTTTAATAAAATCTTTAAAGCTGAAATCAAATATTGTTGCCGTTTTTATTTTTATAAGGACGATAATGTGGTAGATAAGTTGATTTTAAAACACTTTTTTAGTTGGTAAACATACTATAAATCAGATATAAATGGCTAAATACTTCATGTCGATTTTAGGCTATAAATACAAAGTTTTATTGCATAAAAGATGTTAAAGCGTTTTCTGAATGAAATGTGTTAATTATTGGTATGCCATCGGTACTTTTGAAGAAGTGGATATGGATGGTACTGGGTGGCATCTAATGATATCTTTTTTATTCTTGCTTGCACAAATAACTACATTTCATTTTGGTTTTTATTTCAAATTCGGTGACAATGAATTAAATTTCATAATAAATTTTTTTAGTTAGATAATTTTTACATCTATAATTCTCATTTCAAAGTTATACCGTTTATAGATTATGAAAGATGTAATTTTTGAAGTCTGGAATAAATAAAAATAAATTTAAGAAATTTTATTGCTTCAATTATCCAAATCACGAGTTATTAATTTGCAGAAAATACACTAAAGTTTCCAACCATAAATTGTTAATCTTTGATCAAAAAAATAAAACATACTCTATGTAAAACAATTCATTCTAGGGTACTTTGGGGGTTTAGACTGTTATTAATAAGAAAAATCTTTTTTGGTCGATTTAATAGTATTTATGGTATTTTACAATAATTCCTGTATATTTTTACTGTTAAAATGTTTAATATATGTAGTAATTGAAAATTGATAATTTTCTTTGAGTAGATTACTACCTGATTTAAAATGACATTACTTTTCTATTAGGCTGATGTGTCACTCTGTTTTTACGTGGACGCATCAGATTATTCTTCTCTATCTTCTGTCAACGTATTTTTTTGTAGGAAAACCCACTACAATATTTTCCTATTCGACAGATGCTCCAATCGTAACGTTTCACCTCAAACATGGTTTTGAGTCACATTTAACACCTAACCATATCTTCTAGGGTGTCTGATTGGTACTATAAGAATTTGTAATTCAAAAAACTAATAAAGACTTCTATTTCTGTGATGTATATTATGACTTGCTGCATTAGTTTTCTAATAGTGACAATAATTATGAAGGTTATAATTTATATGTCATATGATGTCAAATAATTGTGAACCTAATATTCATGTATGGTGTATATATGGTGAGAAATCCGCGCTTTTATATTACACACCTGGGAAGATCTGCAAAAGCATTATAACCTATAATTTCTATGCTTTTTGATGATAATGGAAGTCTAATAAATTTAAAAGTATTTGAAAAATTATTTTAAATCCCTAATCGATTTAAAAATTATTAATAATTTTTTCAATTAATGGTTGCAGATTAACTAAACAACAGAAAATCAATCTATTAATCTCTGGTATAATAGTGAAGAAACTTTTATTAGTTTAATTCGAAAAATTACTGATATGGGAAGCGAAAATGCAGGTACAGAGTCCTAGAACTTTTATAAAATATTAAATTGATTTAGCAGAACTTTTAGTCCGTGAAGACATTTGATAAAACAAAATAATACGAAACAAAGTCAGAATAAGTTTTATAAATATATAATGATTATGCCAATTTGATTATATTAATAAATCTTTCATTTGTTGATTAAATAATCAATTGTCTAATTAGTGAAATAATATTTTCGATTTTATTAGCGTAGATTGAAGTGATGGTATGTATATACTTTGTGATATTCTAATCTTAACACCATATTATAGAGCTTGATTATTTCCTTTAAGCTAACAGTTAAAATCTTGACGATTCTGCTATCATTTACAGAATGAATTCAAATAGTAAAAATTTTATTAATTCATTATAAATGAACAAAAAAATTCACAATAATCCCTAATTTTAAAATTAATAAACAGAAAATTACAGAATTATACCTATGCATGGAAACCTTTTATTTTTGTTATAATTTTGTGTTTCAATTTTTTGCATAAACGTTCTACGTCTTTATTCGTTACATTATATCGATGAATAAAGTCATTAAATGTAATCCTGACAAATTTTGGATTGTTGGTATCTGAGTATCAGTTGAAGTATTCATTTTCTATTTCCATGGTT
This sequence comes from Sphaeromyxa zaharoni, assembly GCA_001455285.1. Taxonomy (NCBI): domain Eukaryota; kingdom Metazoa; phylum Cnidaria; class Myxozoa; order Bivalvulida; family Sphaeromyxidae; genus Sphaeromyxa; species Sphaeromyxa zaharoni. The sequence goes on from LDMZ01007682.1 coordinate 22,164, forward strand.
ATTTTCTTACGGTACAATATTTTCGTTAATGGCTTGCTAATCTTATCATCGATTATTTTTTATTTTGTGATGAAATGGCTCCGTTGTTAAAAATGAAGATTACTGTAACCAAAGAAAAAGAATTTTTGTTTTAGAGAACTTAAAAAACAAAGAGTGTTCGTATGTTCTGGTCATGCTCAAGGTTTATGCTATCCATGATATATTGACATATTTACAATTCATATAAATATATGTAACTTTCCTTCCTAAAAAATGTAACCGTAATTATGATATACTGTTACTATGCTTAAAAAATATTCTTTATGTCGTTGGAAAAAGTAGTTTTAATTGAGTCTTAAACTTTAATACTAGGCAACAACTAAGTAGCGTAGTTAGTAACATAATTTTCGAATGATATAAATTGGTTTATCTAAAATTAAATTTAGCTTCTAGTTGATTGCTCTAAATTTTGACCTGTGCAGATTCTTATTTCC